>MU267984.1:0-22077 GCA_021014935.1 Hygrophoropsis aurantiaca
GAAGGAAGGACAAACCTATGTGGGACGCTCTACACATCAAAAAAAAGAAACAATCAATACCCATACCCATTTCTCATATCAACCCCAACGAACAAACAACACTTACCTTCATACAAACCAATTCTCTCCCTTCATTCACCAGGTAATACATCTCGAATTTCCCCGCAAGGTACCTCAGCCGGCGGTACGCGAAGCTCTTGGCCGGCCCGTCAGCGATGAATGTGAGTAGCGCGTCGAGGTCGCGAAAGTACTCGCGGATGGTGGGCGGAGGGAAGAGCGGCTTGCGTGTGGTGGTGAGTGGGCGGGACGCTTCTGTTCCGGAGATTTTTGCAACCTCTATGCTCTTGATCTTGCCTTTCGCGTTAACCTTATCCAACTCATTGCTTCCACCCCCTCCTTGTCCTTCACCGAATACATCTCCGTTCGCGAGAGTATCGGTATCATCGCTCTCATCAGCATACACCTGATACACGCCCTGCTCATCCATCTCGAACACCCACGGATGCCTCCCCGGGATCTCGCACTGTCCAAACTCAAACCCGTTCCCCTCACCCGCCTTGCTCTCACCCGCCGCGTGGCTAGCGGGCTGCGGCTTGTCGGTGACGTGCCAGTGCGGGGGCGGAGGCGGGGGGTAGATCTTCCACGGCTGGTGATGGTGCGGTGGGTCGCTCTTTTCGTCCGCCTCTCCTTCATCGGCACCACTCACACTACGGGGAATCCCACTACGCGGTGGGAACACACCGTCGTGGTCCCGCGGATTGTCCCCCAGGCGCTGGAGGGAGCGTGCCATGTATTTGTCGCGAAGGGCAAGGCAGCGATCCAGGGACTGGAAGAGCGGGGCGAGCTCGGGCTGCGGGAGGGGATCAGCTGTGGTAGGGGCGGAAGTGAAATTAGGTGGGAGGGGGAGGGGGATGGCTACACATGCAGAATAGAGTTAGCATAACTTAACGTGGATTGGAACGGAAGAGACATACCTGATTGTGGTTGTGCCGGGGCTTGTACTTGTACTTGCACTTTTCTACCTTTTGACGCGTCGCCATCCTCGCCTTCATCGTCTGACTCGATGAAGGGCGAATTACCGTTATCAGGTTCGTGGATCGCGGGGAGAGTCGTAGTTGCGGGGCTGACAAAGGTAGCCGCAGGACTGACATAGCTCAGGTTCGGCGCAAGGGAAGACATGGGTGCAGATGAGGCGCCGGCACTCGCAGCTGTGTCGGAGTGGGCATTGGAGACATCAGATGCGCGTCTGTGTGCCCAATACTTTTCCTCCATCTATAAAACAAGTCCATTGACATTCGACGCCTGAAGATCAGCGCGATGGAATGGGACATACATGCTGGAGACTCTTTTCGTCCGTGTAGCCGTAGAAACCGTCTCTGGAGCTTGAGTCGGGGATGAGCAGACTTGAGTTCGATTCTGTATGCACTAGTTCGGGCGCACTGGGTTTCGGTGCCGCACTGGACTCGCTGGACTTCGACTGGGAGGAGTCATTAGATAGGCTAGACATTGTGTGTGATAGGTGATCTATTGATTGGCAAGGACCAACGGATCCAATCGAGTTTAAGGTGGATCGTAATTGCCGGGGTCAGAGGTTCTGTGAGATCAGCCAGTCAATACGAGGTGGAACCAGACTACCAGTAAAGCTGGATGAATCGCAACGTGACTCGAACCCAATCAAAATCAACTTAACAATCCCAGATCGGCGTCTTGGAGTGACCGAAATTGATCTCCCTCCCATCACAGTTGCCGCATTGGGCGAAATCCACGCTCAAACTGGTTCTGCGCCGGGCGGATTTTTGTTCTTTATAGTGCAGACATAGTCTCCCGTAGGCAGACCAAATAGAAGGAAGACAGTCGTTCCTTCTATATAATGTGCAGACATAGTATGTCCTCCTCGAGCCTGGGAGGGAGAGACGGGTTGGTGAGATTTGATTTATGGAAAACTTGGGCGCCAAAACGTGAAGTTTAACTCAAAGTTCTAGTATTGGAAACTCAGCTGCTGCAGAAAACGAGATTTCACATTTCGGTGCACATTCAAATTCGAATCAATGGATGGTCAATCTATTTATTACTATTACAACAATGGTATACAATGACTGGGATACTAGTGGGCATGAAGCAAGACAGCGGAAGCCAAATGAAAAAAAGACAGATTGTCAAATGCCAGAGTAGAAAACATAGTATGGATTGTAAATTTGATGGTTAGGAAAAGGTAAACTTAAGGAATGAACCATTACTGTGATAGCTCAACCGGAACACATCACACAGGCCTCCTTGTTCTCCAACGAGCACATCATCTTCTCTTCTTCAAGCTGCCTCTGCTTGAGGCGCTCTAGAGCGGCGGCATAATCGGGATCCACATCCTTCGCTTCAGTTTCGTCCTCAGTTGCTTCCGAAGTTGGAGTCTCAGCCGCAGAGGGTGTCGACGACGGGAGTGGGGTGGCCTGGCTTTCCGAATCAGATGACGACGAAGCTACCGGTGTAGGCATCTGCATGGATGCTGATCGAGCAGCGTTGCGAACTGGCGAGGGCGAGGCAGAAGGCGTAGGAATTCCAGCCACGGCTTTGGATTTCCCGGCGGTCTCCTGCGTCTTGGCCGTCTTCAACACACTCTGATCAATGGTGAACTGAATCGCCTGGGCAGCAGGACGGGTGCGCAGGTAATACATCCCAGTCTTCAAGCCCTTCTTCCATCCATAGAAATGCATGCTCGTCAACTGCCCGAGAGTCGGTGACTGCAGGTGGATGTTCAAGCTTTGGCTTTGGCAGATGAACGCCCCGCGGTCGGCGGCGAGGTCAATAACTTTCTTTTGACTGATCTCCCAGACGGTCTTGTAGATGGCTTTGACGTCGTCGGGGATGGTGGGGATGTTTTGGACGGAGCCATTGGAAGCGATAAGCATGTTTTTCATGTCGTCGTCCCATAGGCCACGCTCGACGAGATCTCTGAGGAGCCATGGACAAACGACCTGGAATTCTCCAGCAAGAACACGGCGAGTATAGATATTGCTAGAAGACATTCAGTCCATAGTTCAATACAACATTCAGGAGAAACTCACCTCGTATATGGCTCGAAGCATTCATTGAAACCGAGGATCTGACTTGTTGAAGCAGTAGGCATAGGCGCAACCAGCAACGAGTTTCTCAGACCAGTCTGCGCAATCTTGGCCTTCAAGCTAGCCCAGTCCCACAAGTCGGTCGGAGTTACGTCCCAGAGGTCATATTGCAGTTGTCCAAGATCTGCAGGACTGCCCTTGTATGTCTCATAAGGACCCTCCTTCTCCGCCAACTCACAACTGGCTTCGAGGGCAGCGTGGTACATGGTCTCAAAGATCTGGAGGTTGAGTTCCCTTGCTTCAGGAGAATCGAAGGGAAGGCGGAGAATCATGAAGGTATCAGCGAGTCCCTGTACACCAAGTCCGATGGGACGGTGGCGCATGTTAGATTTGAGAGACTCCGGGGTGGGGTAGTAGTTGGCATCGATAACGCGGTTGAGGTTGAATGTGACTACTTTGCAGACATCATGCAGTTTTTGGAAGTCGTAGCGGCCTCCAGACACGAAAGATGGAAGAGCGAGTGATGCAAGATTGCAAACAGCTGTTTCGTCTGGGGAAGAATACTCGATGATTTCTGTGCACAGGTTTGAAGACTTGATAGTGCCCAAGTTCTTCTGATTTGATTTCGCTAGATCGGAAATCAGTGTTGGCTAAAAGATGGGTATATTGTATGGAACGTACCATTGGCAGCATCTTTGTATACCATGAAAGGGCCTCCAGTTTCAATTTGAGCCTCCAATATCGCATACCAAAGCTTCTGGGCTGGGATGGTTCTTCGGGCACGGCCTTCTTTTTCATATTTTTCATAGAGAGCCTCGAATTCTGCACCGTGGACCTCATGGAGGTTGGGTGCTTCATTCGGGCAAAAGAGTGACCATTCGCCATTAGCTTCCACTCTCTTCATACTATAGAGATGTGTTAGAGCATATTTTGCGAGCCAGCGTACGAAACGTACAAGAGATCACAAATCCAAAGGGCATAGAACAAGTCACGCGCACGGGACTCCTCTTTGCCATGGTTCTTTCTCAGGTCAAGGAAATCAAAGACATCGTTGTGCCACGGCTCGAGGTAGATGGCGAAGGCACCGGGGCGCTTGTTGCCTCCCTGATCAACATAACGCGCAGTCGCATCATAGGCTCGAAGCATGGGTACAATGCCATTGGAGTAACCGTTGGTACCCGCAATATAAGATCTAGACTAAGATCAGCATATGCAAACATCTGAGCATTCAATTATACTGACCCTGTAGCACGGATGCAGTGGATGTTTAAGCCGATGCCGCCAGCGGTTTTGCTGATCATCGCACAAGATTTGAGGGTATCGTAGATGCCTTCAATGGAGTCGTCTTTCATGCAAACAAGGAAGCATGAGCTCATTTGCGGGTGGGGAGTACCAGCGTTGAAAAGAGTGGGCGATGCATGCGTAAAGTATCGTTCTGACATAAGATTGTAAGTTTCAAGGACACGTTCCATATCTGAGCCGTGAATTCCGACAGCGACACGCATGATCATGTGTTGGGGACGTTCAGCAACACGTCCATTGATGCGAAGGAGGTAAGATCGCTCCATGGTTTTGAAACCGAAACTAACAGATATTAGATGGATTTTGATAAATAATACTGATGAAACGCACTAGTTATAGCTGAAATCACGGTTGTAGATTATTGCGGAGTCAAGCAGAGCTGCATTGGCCTGAACAATATTATACGTCTCATCCGAGATCATACTAGATAATTTGCCATTCTTGGGATTTACTGCAATGGATCATTAACAGGGTGAGACACGCAGTCTTAAAAGACCCACCATAAGTATACAGATCCTTGACAACTTGTGAGAAACTCTTTTTGGTTTCCTTATGAAGATTGGAAATAGCGATACGCGCAGCAAGTACAGCGTAATCTGGATGTTTGGTCGTGAGATATGCAGCAGTCTCGGCTGCCAGATTCTATTGAGACACGTTAAGACGCGTTTCTAACACGTGTGACGATGGTACATACGTCAAGTTCGACGGTCGTTACCCCTTGGTACACGCCCGCGATCACTTTCTGCGTAACTCTGTAAAAGTGTCAACGATGAACATAATCAGGTAAGAGGATGCACTCACTCGATTGGATCGACGTAATCGAGATCAAGGCCATAACAGAGCTTGTTTATTCTTGCAGTGATCTATACAAGCTTAACCAAGTGCGAGTGAAAAGCAGCATAGAAGCGTACCTTATCGAACTGCACCTGCTCTCTCCGGCTAGATCATAGTATCACGTCAATGCAAAGATCTTACGCGCGTAGATGCTGAGCGTGATAACTAACCCATCTGAAGGAGAGTAAGTTAGGTCAGCACGGTGGCACGTAGACTCGCGATTGGACATACCTCGTTTGAAAACATATTGTCGATGCATCTTTCCGGTAGATTAGGTTGTACGTGATCAATTAGAAGTCGTTGGAGTGAGTGACTGCGGTGGTGGTGGTGGGTGAGGTTCAAGGAGAAGATGGGACGCGTCGCAAGTTTTCAATGGCGTGTTGAATGACTAAGCGATCAGTGACACCCCTATATAAGGGTTTCACTATCAGATATGTTTTCGAGCCGCAGAACCACAGAGCAATTTGGTTGATCTAAGTGGGTTGCTATAGGTTGTAGATGTGTTTCCAAAAGCTCATCGGTATTTTACTAGGCCACTTCCTTTAGTTTTAAAAAAATTATTGACATTTTCTGTAATTTATGAGAAGAACATATGTGACAACGCGTGACGACTGTAATTGATAAACGCGGTCATTCAACGAAGATATTGGCGCGTTGTTTTGGCGTGTTTGATACGCGTTTCTTCCACTTACTCATCCAACATCCAACAGTCATCCAACTTTCCACGCCATTGATCGCACTGCCCCGAATACTTTGTTTTGATATCGCTCCTTTTAGTGCGTATCCTGACAACCCAAATGCAACACCCTCAAGTGATGCTCGCAGGCGATCCCGCCTATGGTTCTCCTGTTATTCGACCACCATCACCTGCTAGCTCAGTCGGGACAGCTTATCCCGATGATGATACCTCGCCTTCCGATGGTGAATTGAGCCAAGATGCGTTTAATCGAAAGTGGGCCAGCAAACTTGGGCTTGATCGGCCAAAAGAAGAAGAAGAGCGGAAAAAAGAATGCCTGTTGATATCTCCTAAAAACCCAGCTGAAGCGAAATGTAAATCGGACAGTAGTTTCTTAATCCCATCAGTTACTGACAACGCCTTATCTGCTGTTATGAAGTGATGCATGAGGAAATACTTAAGGGATTCAGGCAACAGGTCCAGCAGTTAGAAGAGGACGAAATGTTTCAACAAACCATCATGCGTGGCTCCCAGATCGGGCTGGAACCCCGACCTTCATCGAGCAATATCGATTCCTTGATGCGTAGTATGATGGACACTACCATAGGTAAAGTATCCGCTCAAAAGCAAAATATCTCAGACGGACCATGGAACAAAGTTTCGCAATCGAATAATAGCACAAGTAGGATTTTGGATAACAGTTTGATAAATCAGAGAGGGTTGGAGCAAAAGCAGAGATAATCTATGATTGATAAGTGTTATGGTGTATTGTAGCAATAGATAACTTGGTCTTCATGTGTAGCATTTGCGAGTTAACGAAGTCGAGACATATAATCAATATTCACCTCCCTCGAAAAAGTAGTCTGGCAGCGAGTCTTGAATTTGCTTGATTTTATCCTGAATGGAACGCCGAGCGGACGTCCTGCAATCGTGGTGCATATAAGTCGCTGAGCCCCACTTGTCAAACTCCTTTACAATAGCAGTCAGTTTTCCAATCACATCAGATGTACCAAGCGCAAGTACGCCCTCCGTTCTTGTTTTCTCTTTCCAGAAATCCGACCAGCTCTGGGTACAACCATGCTGATGCCAAGTTGCACCACAAGATTGAGCATGATCAAATTGAGGCGGCGCAACACGCAGACGTTCCCAAACTTTTGAGAGGCGATGATATCCCGAAAGCAATCTGAGTTGCTGGGTTGGATTGACCATAACCCTTTCCCTGCCATCAACATTGTCTTGCCCTTCGTCCTCAACAAGGGGAATATCTTGATGGGATTGGACGGGCACGATTACGGCCCTTTGTAGTACTTCAAGATACGCGATACCACGCAGGTGTCTGATATCCAACTCGTCTGCAAGAGACATCGCAAGGTGTGCGTATTGGATCGATATTGACATGAGCTGATGTAGTAGCGTAACCATGGTCTCGAGAAGTCGGGCGTGATTGCACATTTGTGCGAGACGGATTAAGCTCGTGATCTGTGCCTTGCTGTCTATCGCTGCAGGAGATGAGACGTTGGGTGAGGCACCCAAGAATGGGAATGTGAGTGGAATATTGCTCAGAAGGGGGGATGGTTTTCGATCAACAAACTCCTGGATTACATCTAATGCCCAAGTTTCGGTCGACTTGAAAGAATATTTGCTAGATATACGAGCGATATCAATCAGACGATTGAGATCGGCTTGTGGAGAACGCAGAGTGTTAAGTTCATGCGGTCTGCAACGACCCAGATGGTCAAAAGCTTGCATTAGCCCGACAGAAAATAGCCTCACAAAGCGTAGAGGACCCATAAGAAATTCCGGAATTCCTCAACTGTATCGCCATGCAGCACAATAGGACTGTCGTCCGAAGCTCCTTCTGTTGGCAATTCGCCCTGAGGCAATGTAAACATTGTGCTGAAAGACGATTGGTCCTTTGACAGTATTGTTCGATGCACCTGTACATGTATTACCATTCAGAACGGAACCAAAATTCAATGAGGATAACCATTTCTTACATTGAAAAGAGTATTCTCGATACGCAATATGCAACTTCCATCGCAGAAGTAGTACGATTCATCCCTCTGAGGCCCTTTCAAAGCCATCACAGGCGATGATAGGACGTCCGAATCGGAACCTGATGGTTGACTTGCACTGTGGTGACGTGCTCGTTTCCTTTGCGGAGCAGTTGTGCGTCGTTGTGATATCCCAATGTCCTCAGCCTCTGGATATACGGGTTCGTCCCCGTCAGATAGAGTTGGAGTAGCGGCGAGGCCTGCCATGGACTAAGATCATCAGGACTTTGCCCAACAAAGCTGAGAGCGGCGGCGTCACTGCACCGGCTTTGTGTTTTTCCACTTTCAAGTTGGTCAAGGCGATGTGCTGAAAGGACAATTACAACATCCAATATCGCTGAGTTTGAAAATCGTAGATAAGAAAGGGATTTGCTCCCGAATCCCGTTTTCCCGAAATGTTTTCCGTCGCTCGACATTTTGACACGGATGTAAACATTGCGGGCCTTCTTCAAAAACTTTGAAGCGGGCTCATATGGAAGATAACAGCTATTTATGCATCTGACTTGTTCTCCCATAGACGCATAGACCATCGAACCCATCTGTGATATACACTTTTACCATGCCATTTGGGACAGTCCTGCTGAATGATGGTCGGGAGGTAAGGCTCATTGACTGCAGTCTTATCGAACCAATCACCTAACGGAACCTACGGCTCAGTTCCCCACCATCGCTTTTGGGACTGGGTCGACTATGAAATACACAGATGTAACTGACTATGTCGAGCAAGCAGTAGAGACGGGCTTCTGGCATATCGACACTGCACAGTGTAAGCGGTCCTTGATCTGATCACCTAGATAATTACAACGAGGTATTCATCATTGCAAAGTTTATCAGACCGAAGAATATGTGGGGATTGCTATACAGGAAACTGGCCTTCCCCGTTCCAGTTTGTATATCACCACCAAATTCAGTGAAGGTAGCATTCAAAGTGCGATACAAACTAGTTTGTCCAAGGTATAATCACATACTATTCGCATTCAATCCGTCTTACAATTTTGAATTTCTATCAGCTTCGTCTTGAATATTTAGACTTATATCTTGTACACTACCCCGAGAGCTTAAAGAGTTTCGAATCCGGATGGAGAGAATTCGAAGACATTAAGAAAACCGGTCTCGCAAAGTTTGTCAATCAGTTCAAATTTGTACTGTCCTACACGCTGATTTTGGATCAGGAGCATCGGTGTGAGTAACTTCGAACTGAAGGACTTGCAAGCTCTGTTGAAGACCGCCGCCATCAAGCCAGCTGTCAACCAGGTTCATATCTCCTTATCAGACCGTTTTAAATAATCTGACATTTTAACCGAAACAGATAGAATTACACCCATATAATTATGCAACAAACAAACCGCTCCTAGAATATTGTGCAAAGCAAAATATCGTGGTAGAAGCTTTTGGTAGTCTAAAGTTTATTCTTTTGCTCGTCTATCATGCAACAATGATGGTTGACATCGACCCCTTCTGATCTATTTCAATAGTTCCATCACGAACCATCCTGGCGGGCCGGTGGATGCTGCAGTTGATGCTGCAGCCAGACGTCTCAACATCACGCCCAACCAAGTCATATTTTCCTGGGTAAGAAGCAAAGGAGTGACTATTGTAACGTACGAAAAGTCTCAGAACTCTATCTTTGTGGCACAACTGAATACAAAATACACCTCAGGACCAGTAGGAGCAAATCTCGGCTTCAGGAATATCTTGCTGTAGAAGATCTCCGTATGTCATACACGAGCAATCAATCTCAGCACATTTTGACTTTTCCATTTTCAGCACCGCTTACCGAAGACGAAATTGAGGCCATCGATGCTGCGGGCGCATTGGGCCCTTCTTCGTCTACGGTTATCCGAATGTTGGGATCCAGCACGAAATCTGGAGTTGTCTTGGCCCTAATGTTGACGCTTATCTCGATTTCATGTGTTGGGTATGCATTTCGTGTCTGATGTGACTCAAACGGTTTTTTGTAGTCTCACCTAGTTGTTCCGCGCCAGAAATGAGACTTATCAAATATGGATCTGCATGAAAAGAAAGAAATCGGAACTATCTTAAAAGGCATGTACGATCGCCAGGGATGAAAAGCAAGATCACTCTGATATCGCCAACGCTCAATGGACTCAAATGCAGACCTTGGGATTGTGATATCTTCAATTAAATCTTTCGATAACATGCCAGTTTTCTGGATTCTGCCAGGGAGGTATACTCGGAAATCGGGTTTTTTCGAGGAATCAGCAAAGCCGTTCACATTTTTGGTCGTGATTGAGCACAATGGATCTAACAAAGATTGAAACATTGTGCTTGTATGCATATCTCGCGCGTCGCGCGCACGAGATTTCAACAGCATCCCACACATCGAGATACCACAGAATTATACTATTTGATCCGTGTCTTTTTCTCTTCCGCTTACATGCCTAAGACATAGTCACCGCAAGTGGTACTATGTAAGTTATAGATTGTCAACTTTTCCCAATACGATAGCAACGAGCAAGTTTGCGTCCACTACCAAATTCAGAGCAGTGATAATCCTGTTCAACTGAAAGTTGACCAGCCATCGATTGAATGCCCATGTTTCAACTGGTACTCGCAGAGGCTCACCTTCCCCCTTACACTGAGGCTGAGGATCCATTTGATCATTGCGTGAATAGTGAGATTTGAAGTGTTGAAACCACATTTTGAAGGCGTCACTGCCAGGCAACGTCGTGGATCGCTATACATTTGCGTTGTTGATCTTTAATTCCCATGACTAGTACTGTTCAAATAGATAACATTCAAGTCACAGCTTGATCGCACTTAGGCTGATAGTGGTGTTGTAACACTTAGTACTATAAATCATATAGCCAGATGTTTCCACGTGGTTTAACGGACTCCGGGGCGTTGCTCGGGGGTGGAATTGAGTGCTGACGGTGACCACAGCATTTACTGATCAGGTGTGAGCAACGCAAGCAGAGAAAGAGCCTTGAGTACATTACCAGTCGATATATGACGCTGGTAAGGAACACGGTATCAGCTTTTGCATAACGTCCGACAGCACCGTTTGAGCGTGAGGCATACTTCCTTGAGAGATCTTTTTGACCGTTCCTCGGATGATTCTGGGAAGCGCTTGAACGACTTCAGGTTGGTTTCGATTTGCCAACAGGATTTTCATCTCCATTTCTTGAATGACTGTATATCTAGATGACGCCGTGATCCAGATAAAGCCTTATTACCAGATTCAAATCTCAGCTTACTTCGACGTGAAATTCGAAAATATCTCGTCAAAGATGTTGTCCTTCGACAAATGTTTCTCGACAGCAGCTAGCGCGGATGTTTCGAGCGCCTTGATGCCAAGCTATCACATGTTTTAATTAATAGTGAAAAGGTCTATCGCGGCTAGAGGTGTGGATGTACCTTATGTGCAAGACGGTACATCGATTTTGGTGAGCAACAGTTGTCCCTCTCGTCATTTGGGAACTGTTCTACTGCGTTCTGACTCGATTTGAGCGGCGAAAAAGTGATTTGGCCAGTGTAGCAGTAGTATATCAAGGCGCGCCAGCTGCATTTAGCGTCATTGATAGTTTTAAGATCGGATGGGCCTAAGTTGAGCGAATTAGACTTACGTTTTATATGCCGTTCCCTTCACATATACGACATTCTGTACATTAGGGAGAGGCGAAGTCCTGTGTCGAACTTGGCCATCGGACTGAATGGATCCTTCACTCCACACATCTTCCTCTAAGTAAATAAACTTGATGATGTTGAGAGCATACACATCCTTACCTTCGAAATCCGAGGTGGCCGGTAAGGACACACTAGTAGTATCTTCTAGTGCCGGGGCACCTTCTTCTGCAACGTGGACAAAGGTAAGATGAATATTCATACTCTTAAGAGACATACCTTCGGACACAGTCGCTGCACCAGCAGTTAAACGCGAGCTGCCCTCGTCCAACTTCCCACCACCCCCACTTTGCTCTTTTACTATAGCTATCACGATGTTAATTAGGTGACGCCTGATTTCCTGACAACAAAACGATACCTTCAAAAACTACCTCTGCTGATTGGGACGGAATCATCTCTGCCGTTCCTTCTACGTCTCTGTCTCTCCCTTCACTCTCCCCCTCGTCAAGATCGCTGTCCGATTCGTACTCGTACTCATCGACAATTTCCAGCATCCGCTGATTCCGTTCTCCTAGAGTATTGCCATTCAAAAAAAGTTTGTCTTCGCGTACAAACATTTCATCTTTAATGAACATATGCCATGGTCAGCAACCCGCGAGATCAGAACGACGATATACTGACCAAGGTCGAGATTTGGCGATATGGCGTACAAAACATCGGTTTGTGCGTAAACGCGCTGTGTAACACCTGGGTTGCCGCTAGTCTTCCGACGGGAACATAGGATGAACTTGGTGTCAAAGAATGAGCCGCTATCCAGCGACTGCGAAAGCGTTTGTAACACCGGGGGACGTGTCAGGAGCGCATCGAACCTTGACGAGTGTAACGCGTCGGATGCAGCTTGTGAACAAGCGCACCTTGGGGATGATGTTGAAGAATGCGGTAATGTCAGAGGATGTTGCTCCAAGGATCCCTGGAGAACTGTTACCGTGATCGATAAAGAAGTAACCCGCTTGATCTCTATGGACTTAAACGCCGTGATATCATGTGCAACACAAGAATTGGGAAACAGAGTGATTCTCTTTACTATGAGAGGACGACCCTCGCCCAAATTAACCGCGACGTCGACTATCGCTTGCTCAATGATGTCCTTGCAAACCCATTGGGACGAAAGATTAAGTTTCTTGTTGAGTGAAAACTGCCACTTAAGGCCACATTTATCGACGACAGGTGAATTGAAAGATGGATTCGGGGATTTTCCAAGGCGAAAAACGGAACTGAATGAACAGGTGCTCCATTCCGAGTCAGGCTGCTTGTCCACGGTGTGAAACGACATGGTAAATGGTAGGGTACGAGGGCCGACAAGGAGGCAAAACGAAGGCGTTCTGACGTCGTGATGCTTGAATGGACGTATATAAATCACTCGGATGGCTTTGACGCCGCCTCATGTATACAGCAGGCTGTTGCCCATTGCCCAGATCTTCTTTGAGCGCCCAGAAGGGTGACTTGAATAAAATGATTGGTGTGTTGATCTCGGGTTGGACGCCCATTGCCAGGTGAAAACGCAAATAGAAACCTGAAGAGTCGAAACTGAAGCTCACCCCCTCGATCTTGCGCTGGTTTAGGAAATCAATGGGTTTTACAAAGCAACGCTGGATATACTCTAGACGCACCGTCACTTTAGGATATGCCAAAACATAGAGTTACCTGGTAGTCTGGTAGTTACAGAATCGATAGCTGGAGAGGTGTTCTTAATGCAAATGGAGAACATTTCTACTTCTCTGGTTGTTCTTACACTGATTGAATTTTGAGGGCAGGTAATCAATCACTGATGTCATCCCCATAGCAAGCCAGCGTTGTTGAGCCGAAGAAGATGCATTCGAGCAATATTCTGACGGATTCTGCAACACTAAAGACAGGTTTGAGGTAAGGACAGAATTTGGCCAGATGACAATTTGAATTCTCCGGAGAGCAATACACACCAAGAGAAGTGTCCAGACAATGTAGTAGGTACTTTGGCAGTAGTGTCCAAAAGAGCAACCAGCACATCTCGAAACGTAAAGGAGTCATCTTGGACGGTGGGGTCGGACATCTTGGGCTTTACGGTTCAAGCTTCAAGCACAGGACTGATACTCGGGTGGGAGATCTACTCCGCCTCGCGAAGAACCGTTGCTCTGACGGTACCATCCGGGATCTCCCCCGCGCGTATTTGTCTGGGGACTCATCCCTCCTTGTTGACTTGGTCGGTATGCGTTGTTGAGTTTTGTCAGGGACACGTTCGCGTTTAAATTATGGGGAGACAGGCGCCTTACGCACTGTTCCAGTGATTGAAGCGCAGCGCTTGGTGGGGTAAGATGTGTCTCGCGCATCGGAGGGGTGCCGCTGTCCGTCCCAGCAATGTCAGGCGAAGGCTTCGGGTGTATCTCAGCGGATGAGGAAACACTAGTCGTAGTGTATGGCGTGACGCGGGAATATGACTTAGCCCGATACCGCTTTGGTCGAAGCGCTGCAGACAAGTGTCGCAGTTAGATATTGTCTCACCAATAAAGTACCCAAACAATTCACCTTGAAACGACAGGAAGGATGCCTGTTGAGCACGCCTCCTGTGGATGATAAATAGGCAAAGGACGATGGCGGCACCGATAATGCCACTGATGACGCCTCCAATAATGCCGCCTTTTCTAGCGGGAGACATCGAAAAATGAACAGCTGTCGATCCCTGCTCCTGGTAAACTGGGTATACTAAAAAGGGTCCAGACAAAACATGGTCAACGAATCCACCTTCTTTAGGGGTATCACACATAAGTACCTGGTGGAGTGTATATGATATAGTCGAGCCAGAATAGACTGTTCTGGCTTGCAGATGTTATAATCAAGGTATGGAGGCCGTTATCTATGACTGGAGACTCATAAAATAGAGAATTGTTGAGCTTTGTATCGATGATGGGTGCAAAAAAAGTGGTCATCGGCGTGGCATCAAGGGTATAAGTTGAGATCGGGGTTCGTATGCAAGCTGACTCATTAGAAGGATCGATCGAACCATACACGAAAACCTGGGTGCCTAGCATGGTGCGACTGATAAGCATAACATCCCGGATGCTTGAAAATAGCCTGAATACATACCAGTGAACTGAAAACTCACAGAGGAGCCTGCCGTGTTCGTGCCATGGCTTGAGTTCTGGTAGTCAGAAGATGGGGCAGTAAACCAAACACCAGAATAAAGAAGTGCGGAATCTGTATCATCTACATACACAGATGTTGCCGATAAATTGACCATGGACAATGGCGGATGAGATGAGATGACGAGTCTTAGTGGGAGTCGGCGCTCTCCAATACGTGGTTTAGAACTGGATTTACATACCTCATCAAACTAGCAGTTCCAAACTGATAAGGAGGGTTATCCTTGAGCAGATCTAATTATACGGGTGGAATCATGGTGCCATGGCACATGATCCAGAGAAGCTGAAATTTTAATTTCCCGTTGAGATCCAAGTGTCTAGATTGTTTGGGTGAACCAATGTGATGTAGCATCCTCCCTTCATGTCTACTTGCACAATCGACTTATTACATGACGTAGAGTTTTTGCGTCGCTGTGGTAGATTTCAAAAATTCTTAACGCAATATTGGTGGGCTTACTGAAAGCCAGGTTCGCATATATCCCCATTGATATGACGGAGATTGTCTAGAATTGCAGAAGGACCCAACATATTCTGATAGCATGATACATTTTGGATCCGATGTACCATATGGTCTACATCACCAGAGATGTTGCGTGCGGATAGAAGTCACTCGATGCATCCATTCACGACTTTGACTCCTTGGGAGCATCAGGCTTTTCAGGGGTCTTATCGCTCTAGGGCGTCATTATAAGCGGTTAGTTAACTGCTAACAGAGGGCAGACTCACAACAGCTATAGCCTCTTGACGGGCTTCGCCGATGTTAGTTGGGTTGTTTTCGCTTGTCTCCGCGTTCTCTGTTTTTTGCTCCTCAGTTGGTGGGGATGCTGCGTCGGGACCAGTGGTTTGTGTGTTTCCCTCAGGCTGAGCTCCCTCGGAAGATGGGACTTCAGACTCGGGCTTAGAGGGGGCAGGTGCGTCCTCGTCTTTTGGGGGTGCCGATTCGGATTCTTCGGCGACTTGGGCGTCTTTAGGTGAGTCGGTGTTCTGTGCGAGGAGAATAAAGTCATGAGATGTGTTTGGTTCTGAGAGATGTGATACATACGAATGCTTGATCCATGGACTCTTTGACTTCAGAGCCGGAAACTTCGGTACCTTCGTCGTCAGCCATAGGAGGTTCCTTGGTTTCTTCCTCTTCCGCTTTGACCTCCGAGTGATGTTCCTCGGTGTGTTTTTCGTGATGGTGTGAGGCATTGCGTGAGGATGGTGAGAGAAGGTATAACAGCTAATAGGATGCATATGCGTTAGTAAATGGTTGTATCCCCTGCGGCACTAGCAGAGCTATCGAATTCGCCGTCAGCCCTTGACTTACCGCAGGTCCGAATACCAATGCTGATCCAACCTACGCACACAATGGTATTATTCTCGTCAGCGTTTCGCGCCTTTTCTCAACGACTACACACCATCCACGGAGTATCGCTTCCGCCACTGCTATGGCTGCCAGAATGTCCACCAGAGCTCATCATACGCCTGTTCAAAGCTGCACGCGCGGATGTCCAGGAGCATCTTCCCAGCGAAGGGCGCACAGCGGGGAATGCGCGTTGTGCAGAGCGGGACATTGAGGTGGACATATTGCGGGATAAGGAGAGCTGGCGTGGGCAGAGAAAAGAGACGAAAGGACTCTCGTGGTTGTTGAGAAATTATTGATGACGGTATTGTGGCTGGTGTGAATTTTCACGGAAAGGATCGGATGTCGAATCACGCTTTATGCTTGACCACACAATCATAATGGCTGTGAGCAAATGATGCTGTTGCCTGTAGGCATTTTTCAATAATTTAGGGCCAATTCTCCCAGCAATCTAGTTCATTCAATGCCTGCAAATCATGGTTTAACTGCTGAATGTCTTCTACAAAGCCTTCTTCGTTTCGCTGTCGTCTTGCCCATTACGACTTATAACAAAGTTCCAAGCAACCTCAAGTACCCTCTACTAGTGCGTTGTCGCTTCTATTAGTGAACATAATTGCAACATTTTGATATATCTTCACGGTTCCATCAGGAATGGAGGGATACGGACTGAGAAAACATTTGATTCGCAGAACGGTTGGAGTGACTCAGAAGCAGATCTCGGTCATAAGCACGTCCCATCCATCCCGGGCTCTTATTAGGAGACGCTCCTTACGTTATAGATCCTGTCGGTAACTGCAAGACTCCTGAGTACAAACTTTTGGCCAATCTCGCGCGAACATGCCAATCGTTTCATGAACCCGCGCTGGACATTCTCTGGGCAGAACTGGATAGTATCAACCCTTTGATCCAATATGTGCCCAGCGACATTAGGATGGAACATGAATCCGAGGTGGTATGTATGCATTGTTATCTGTTCAAAAATATTTATGACTGGCTAACCTCAGACCCTTAGTTCTGTGCGACGCGTTTTCCACATTATCAAACTACGCTTCATAAACATGCGTCTCGAGTTCGCGTTTTGAAATTTTCTTTGTGTGAAGATGATATAACATTAGAATCCCTTATCATGCTCAGAGAGTCGGAGGCTGGTCCTATATGTCCCCAACTCCGCTATCTTAACTTAACTGCACTCAAATCCACTCAGGAATGCTTCCCAATCTCCGACTGTTTCTGTCGCCTTCCCTCCTCGCTCTTAGACTGGGTGTCTGGGCCCTCGCGGGTTCCGACCTGAGCGTCTTATCATCACTTGGCACTCAATGCCCATTAGTCAGGACCGCCATTTTTTGGGGACATCCTGGAACAGCAGAAGTATTCTCTGCGGTTACGCAGGCGATTTGCGGCTGGAGACATCTACAGGAACTATACTGCAGCCATCTGAATCCGAGAGCGTGGGCTCATCTATTGGAGACCGGAAGGTTGAGATCTGGCGCTTTTCGGCCTTCCGATCCCATTGCAGCCCTTGCAACGTCTGCCAAACACATGGCCTTATTTCCGGAGATGTCAGATTTACACGTAACATCCCGCACTGTTACGCATGCTACGGATTTCATCAAGTTGATGCATCACACCCCGAGGATGTGCCATTTAAGCATCGAATCTACCCGTGAAAATACACCACAGAATATTCACGCCCTTTGTGTCGCCTTATCGAATCGAGTATTGGACTCAGACTCACCAGAAGTTCTCAGACTGAGTGGTTATGATTCGCCTGGCACACTGCCTCCCACCATCACATTCGAGACGATGCAGCCTCTACTCAGCTTCAGGGATCTTCGCGTACTCAAAATTGAAAGATTCGGGACATTTGCGCTTGACGATGAGGCTTTGAAGGTGTTCGCGATGGCATGGCCCAACTTGGAGATCCTTCGTCTGGAGCACAACATCTGGCCACGTCCTTTGGGAATCACTTTCCGAGGTCTTTCTCACCTCGTCAGATTCTGTCCAAATCTCAAACACCTTACTTTGGCATTTGATGCTACGAAGACGGAATGCACGCAAGAAGAACTAGGGGGTGCATCCAATTGTGCGATCAAGTGGCTTGATCTCCTAAACTCGCCTTTAAGCGATGTGGGAGTTGTCGCAGCGCTGCTCAAATGTCTCTTTCCTCAGCTCGAGAGAGTTTGTCATTCATATCACTCGGCGTACGAGCCAGAAATGTCCAAATTGTGGTATGATGTCACTCGCAGATTACCTTCTCTCGAATCAGCGTAAGGATTCGACTCAAAGATGTTTTTCCATTTGCATCGATTAATTTAGCAATACTGCTTTGAATCCATTCACAGTGTATACATGTGCGCTGTGCCTGCAACGATGTATTCATCCACAGTCACCTCAACCACGAACACCGCGCGCGCTGCACGTTACTATTGCGCGGGTGCTGGGGCGGGTCAAATACTACTTATCAAGGAATAGCTTTCCATATGGTCTTGTATTCCGTCCTTCATTGTGTCATAATGAAGATCGGTCGGTGTGTACCATGTTCAAACACACTGGAGCATCATCGACGTACACACTACCGACAGCGGCCACTCAGGCTTCCTCTCGTCACGATTTGCCAAAGCGGCTTTGCCCACCTCGGTGATCATGATCTGAATCAAGTTCTTGCGCAAGACGGTGACCAGAGTTCGAGTTGGGCACATCCATGTCGAGTGAGTCCGGTTCCAAGCAATTTAAAGTGGGAGCTCAGTATTGTTTTATTTGGCTTCCAGAGGATTTCTGCAAGGTGGTCGCGTCAATCCGACTTTAAACATGATTAATGTGACAAACCTTGTAAGTGTAACGCCATATAGTTCGTTGAGTGGGGAGTATGGTAGTACGCCAGGGTACGCCTGCCGTATCAAAACTTACATTTCTCGCAAGTCGTGCAAAGGTTAATTTGAACATTAGGACAATGGGCAACTCTTCCGCAAACATCTGTGACACTGTGTCAGCGCTCTGGGGACGCTTTGTTCTATATTACCTTGCCAGACTTCAATCAATTCCACCGCCAGTTGCCGCTGTGCTCTACTCAACTGTTGACTCTTAGAGTCGTAGAAGGGTTGAATGGTGTACATTGGTAAAGGAGTTACTGGAGATAAGACGTCGAAATTGTGCACGTCGCAAGGAAGAGAATCACGACATTGTGAGTATCACCTAACTTAATAGAGTTCTTGTCCAAAAAATACTTAAAATGCCGATCTCGAACCCTCCGATCGGTCGGTAAACGTTGTTATTTGCCACTGGCGCATCGCCCTGCTGCTATAATCTCCCATGCATGACCCCATGTATTAAATGGTCAACCAAATTGGGAAAACCCCTTACAGCACTTCAGCGCTTCAGCCAGGATGAACTTTAACCTTGCTCGAACATCACTGTAGCTGCGTGGCGACACTCCTTCACTGTTGATTGCATTACACGGAGCACAAAGACAAGAAAAGTAAAAGGATCAGAAACAGCAAAAATAAAGAAAAGGGAGAACCAGGCAAGTATACCCACCTCCTGGGCGGGATTCTCATATTTACCTGGAAACTTAGGCGTATGGGAGATAGGCTATCACCCTTAATCAGAAGGCTCAAATCTGAATCGCATCCGCCTAACTGTTCTGATCTCCTCACTCTCCACCCAACCGTGTTCACGATGTCTCCCACCAGCCTGATCGATCTGCCAGACGAAACACTTTTGGACATCATAGCTTACCACCGCAACAAAAAGCCGATCGCCCTCGCCTGCAAACGCCTCAACTCCATCTGCAACCACTGGTTCTTCAGAACGTATCACCTGCGGCTGCGCGTCAAACCCTCAGGGTACTCCGAAAAATACGTACAGCGCATCCTTCCGCTCGACACAAACGAGACACTCTACAAGTGGAACAGCGATGCCGTCCGCGCGCGCCTCTCGCATCTGCGAGAAAAAGCGCCCCATGTCCGCGAGCTTATCGTGTACAATGCAGGAGAACAAGACACGCATCTCTTTCCTAAAGATATCATCCCGGACCTCGTGCGCACATTGGATGCGTGCACGGGCGTCACGACAGTGCGGTTCAAGGTTGAAACATTGGGCATATTACCTGTGTGCTTCTGGGATTGGTTCGCAGCAGTAGAGGTTTCGAAAGTGTACCTCGGGCACCTTTCAGCTCCTCACCCTCGCGGTCAACTGAAGCGTATTGACAGCATTACATTATACGAGGGCTGTCTATACGACAAAGCCAGGCCATTTCTCGAGGTTCGTGTGCCCCATACAGCCCCAACCCAAATTGCATGCTTAATTCCACATAACCTTTCCGTCTAGTTCATAGATCCCACGGAAATTAGGCTCAACTATGTTGAATATGTGCCCCCAATCTCCATGACGCGGATCTCACTCTTCAAGCCTTTAGCGTCCCACTTCCGCCGCCTTACCGCGCTCAGAATCCAGCTGGATTACGGCCGCGACTGGGAGTGCGCACTGTTCGATTTTGATGTTTCACCTTGTGGCTATGCTGTTCGTTTTGTACAAAAAACAAGCCGCCCCCCTTTACCATTTTCCGCCCGCGTTTTTGAAGCAGCCACATGACCGGCAAAACCCGCTTTAGGAACATGCTGGTGACTGCAGACGTTGGGTTGGGTTGATACTAGTACAATGGTAGATGACTAGTGTATACATTTTCGTTGTAGCAGATTGGATTGATAGATGACCAGCTTAGACATTTATATTCTACACAAGTTATTATCCAGTGAGAACGCTGAAAGCAACCATGACATATCTTGTGAATTAACATAAAGTGTGATTAAAACTGATTATATAGTATGTATATAATCGGGTATACACAGAAAATTCATTATAGAGAGTCCAGACTGCTTATAGGGAGGGAGGAGTAGTAGTAGTAGTAGTAGTAGTAGTAGTAGTAGTAGTAGTAGTAGTAGTAGTAGTAGTAGTAGTAGTAGTAGTAGTAGTAGTAGTAGTAGTAGTACTAGTAGTAGTAGTAGTAGTAGTAGTATATGCCTTGGGATAATTTTCTAAGGTAAATTGCGATGGAAACTCATTATATGGCATATATATATGTTGGACATACACTGAAACTCCAACTCTGGGACATTATAGATAGTCTAGACTGCTTATAGGGAGGGAGGAGGAGGAGGGGAAGTACTATAAGCCTAGGGATAATTTTCTAAAGGAAAACTACGATAGAAACTCATTATATAGCATGGATATACACTGGGCATACACTGAAACTCCAACTCTGGGACATTATAGATAGTATAGACCCACTTATAGGGAGGGAGGAGGAGGAGGGGAAGTACTATAAGCCTAGGGATAATTTTCTAAGGGAAAACTGCGATGGAAACTCATTATATAGCATGGATATACACTGGGCATACACTGAAACTCCAACTCTGGGTCATTATGGGTGGTATAGACCGCTTGTAGGAAGGGAGGAGGGGGAGGGGAAATACTATAAGCCTAGGGATAATTTTCTAAAGGAAAACTACGAGAGAAACTCATTATATAGCATGTATATACATTGGGCATACACTGAAACTCCAACTCTGGGACATTATAGATAGTATAGACCGCTTGTAGGGAGGGAGGAGGGGGAGGGGGAGTACTACAAGCCTAGGGATAATTTTCTAAGGTAAAACTGCGATGGAACCTCATTCTATGACATGTATATATATTGGGCGTAGCTAGAAACTCCAACTCTGGGTCAATATCCCTTGTGTAGATCACTTGTATGGCCCAGGGAATAATAATATTCATACTAGCATTCAACAAACAGTACCTGCGGACCAAGCGCACACCTTTCAGTATATAGTGGAGAAAACAACTAATTGAAATTGAGTATGTGTACTATGACTATGCCTCGATAGGCTTTCAGAGAGTATACTAGTACTAGTACATAACTACTAATCGCTGAGACAGGTAAAAGTAAGAATAGAACATCAGGAAAACTTGTTTGGCTATATAGCAAGGCCCTCATCTATATGTGCTATTATAGCTATTATAGCACTATTATAGCACTTATAGCTGTTAT
>MU267985.1:5273-22040 GCA_021014935.1 Hygrophoropsis aurantiaca
GGCTGTGCGATCCGCCCCGCCGCGCCGAACGTGCCCCGCGGCGCACCACCGCCGGCATCCGCCTTCAGGAACCGCGGGTGCGGGTGCTCGTCGTAGTTCCCGTGCTTGTGGTGCTTCTTCTTCTTCGGGGCGTCCTCGTCTTCGTTGGTGTGCGCGTGGTCGTGGGGGTGCTCGTCGGCGGCGCTAGTACTGGTGGGGGCAGCTGGTCGTGGGTAGTCATTGTCAGTGTCTGCAGGTTGGGTGATAGGGCTAGTGGGAGGCGAACCCCTGTGGTGTGTGGTGTGGTGTGGCTGGTTAGCGGTGTGGAGGATGGGAGGGGGGGATTTGATGAGACGTACGAAGAGCCCTGGGGTTTGGGACGCGCGTTTGCTGACAGGGAGAGCCTGCGGCCGCCCACTTTCACTGCGTAAAATTGGATTGGGATGGGGTCAGCGAGATCAACAAAGCCGGACGATGATGACGGTGGTGGGTCGGATGTGATATCGTGATGATGGGTTGGACATGTTATAGATGGGTCGGATATGATATCATGATTCATATCATGATATCACGACATGATGGACATGGGTGTGGACATATCGCAGTGAATGTACGAAAGATGAAAAGCACGTACTGGCTGGGGGATGTTGTGCGACGACGTCGGACATTGTTGGTAGTGTTAGCGTTTAGTGTTGGTGGTGTTAGCGTTGTTATTGCTGGAAGAGCGTCAAATTGGATATTGGGGGAAAGTGTGGGGTGGTGGGGCTTATAAGCAAGTCACAGGTGAGTCACCAGGTGATCTGTCGTACACCCCTTGGTGGGGTTGGGTCGCCCTATGTATATGATGATAGCTAAGTGTCATGGTTCACGTGAGCCTTGGCTTGGGTGGTCGTCTGACGTCGTACGTTTTGGGTTGGAATGACAGCTGCCTGTCTGAGTAAGACGCTACCAACTAGATAGATCTTAGACTTTGGGTTCCGGTGATCGAGTAGTAAAATCTGATGGAATACAGCTGCAGGGGTCAATTGTGAGTCAGAGCAGATATCACGAGGAGTACCCTCAGCAAGGCACTGACCCCAAGCTAGATCAAATACTGAGTAGTGTGCTATTGAGCACAAGATGGCCTTGATTGACTGACAGTTATTAATAGCGAAGGCGAAAGTAGCCTCATCTTCGTGAACATGGTTGTCAGTAAACCGAAATAAGACACACTGAACCTTACTCTGGACGGCATATGACGAGATATGATATACAGTACCACAGCCAGTAAATTTTGCATGAGTCCATAGCATGGGGGACATCATATAGTACGAAACATAGATGCGGCTGCGTAACGGAAGGGTTCTGGATCTCGTACCTACGCGTATGAGTACGAGTATGTGTGTGCATTTGGGTTTGCGCGGGCGTGGGCGTTTACATCTACTCCTCCTCCTCATCGTCACCACCCTCCTCCTTCTTCGCCGCTGCTGCCGCACGCTTGCGCTTGACACGGCCGGGGCGTCCACCGCCATAGGGCGACGTAAGCGCGAAATCGATGTGTTTTTGCGAGTCGAGGCGGACGACGAACGACGGGACGTTGACGATCTGCTTGCCGACACTGTATACCCAAATCCCACCCACACATCAACCAACAAAACAATCAGCACCCACCCACACCCACACCACACGCGCACACCACTCACCGAATATGGCGCTGCCGAATCAGCGTCCGCGCATGGTGGATGCTCTTCGCAAGGCCGGTCTTGAACACCTGCGTCTGCAGCCTGCGCTCCAAGAAATCCTCGACCTTCAGCGCGAGCACGTAATCGAGCCGCATGCGCGTCTCGTCGAGCACACCGATGCGCACGAGCCGCCGGATGAGCGCGTTGCCCTCGAAGAGCCGCTTCGGGTCCTTGTCGTCGAGCTTCAGCAGCTCTCGCGCGGCACGCCGGATCTTGGAGAGGATGAGGCCGATACGCCAGATCTCGCGCTTGTTGCGCAGGCCGTACTCGCCTGCGAGCTGCGTGCGAAACGTTAGTGTCTGTGGGTGGGGCGGGGGAGGGGCGTACCTTGAGCTCAGCATCGAGACGGGCCGAGCCGAAGGGGCGTCGGGGGACTTTATAACTGTAAAGTTATAGCAATGATGGGGCACGGCTTGATCAGCACATGTGCAGCCCTCCACACAATGGTGGATCTTGAAGATAAAAATCTGTGCTCACGTCTTGCTATGGTTCCGCGGGGCCCTGTGTCGTGGTCATCAGCATCGGTATACACACAAAGACAGAGAGATATCCAGCCAGCCAGGATGAACGGCATTACCTGGGCATTTTTCTTGAGGATGTCGATGAAGGACTTGGACTTCAGCGAGGCGTGATAGCAGCACCCGCTTTGGGCTTTGGCGTAAGTTTGCGGTGGCGCAGAACTGTATAGTACCACTATCAGCCACCCGGGAGTTTCCGCCACCGCACAACTTTTTGTACCCATTAACGACACCGACGCCGTCGACACTGTGAGTCCCTCGAATTGCTGTATATTATCGACATCTCACGCCGTAACCAGTCCTCAAGATGCCTCACTCATTCGGTTACCGCGCGCGCACGCGCCACATGTTCAAGCGGGGGTTCAAGGGTAGGCAGGCGCACTTTGCTGATGCTGGTATGCTGGTGTTGACGGCAGCCTGCGCGCAGACCACGGCCCCGTTAAATTGTCGACCTTCCTTATCAACTACCGTGTCGGCGACATCGTCGATATCAAGGCCAACGCCGCACAACAAAAGGGCATGCCCCACAAATACTACCATGGGTGCGTTGCATTATATAGATCTGCGATAAGAACCAGGGTGACTTACTCGTACTCGTTACCGCACAGACGCACGGGCATCGTCTACAACGTCACGCCCCACGCCGTCGGGGTGATCGTGTACAAAGTCGTCGGCAACCGCTACCTCGAGAAGCGGGTCAACCTCCGCGTCGAGCACGTGAGGCACTCGAAGTGCCGCCAGGAGTTCCTCGACCGCGTGAAGCGGAACCACGATGCGCACGCCGCGGCCAAGGAGAAGGGCGGTGAGTCCCATGTCCCTAGTCCTATGCCCCAAGTCTCGGGCTTTGCTTGCTTTCCTTTCCAATGTCTTCTGAATAAATTCGGTCTGATACTGATACACTCTTTGTCTGTGTGCAGAGCGAGTATCGCTGAAGCGCGTGCACGTACTACCGCGGGAAGCACACACCGTCTCTGCAGCCCAAAACGCACCGCAGACGATGGTTCCTGTCCCTTACGAGACGACGATTTAAGGGGCTGTACTGGTGTTAGTGCCGGTGCCGGTGTTGTTGAGGTTGCGCATTTGCCTATCATTTTCACGAGGCCCACTGTATGTTATGTTCGCGCCATATACTCCATGCAATCATGACATGAATTCTCCTCGACCGTCGGAGTTCCGAGACGACGTCCTCAGTGGTTAATGGGGTCGGGACTCGATTCACACCCTGACTCTAGCGTCAATAGCCAAAAGTAGTAAAGAATTATCGATGATCGCTGATTTCTGGTAATTATGTAGACCCTGAACTTACACCAATAAGTGCTAGCCACGCAGGCATCATCTAACCACGACAAGTGCAAAGCCCTGACTGCGCTGTCCGTATCTTCTCCATTGCGGTGGGTTGCAAGCTGCGCAGGTGCTCTCCACTTGGGGATTTAATTTCTTCCTGCTGTATCCAAACAAGTCCGCAACTCTGCATTCTATATATCCCCGTATCTCAGGTCTTCTATGCTTCCGAATCGGAAATATATAGGCCTTAGACCCTTCGGAGTCCAGCGCTCTTCACACAAGGCGCCGATTCAGAGTGGTGTCATACTTATTGTCATTGGCCATTTGTAAGTTTACTTCCGACGGAGCTGAACCCTCGCCTCCGAGCATCGCGAAGCGAGTCAAGTCCAGATCTTGGTAAGTACCTAAATACATAAAGTACCCCACTTTCCGCGTCCGAGTCTCCTCTGAAGGCTGATTCTTTCTCTTTCTAAACTCTGAACCCCGAACCCGAACTCTGGAGTCTGGAGTCTGAATGGACCGACCACTCGGACTCGCAATGCAGTCGCTGGCAGACAACCTGAAGTCAGTCACAGAGAAAGCGCCGCTCGAGCTCGTCACGTATGGTGTTGCGGGGCTGGTGGGCGTCACGGTGCTGGTGAAGATCACGCGCAAATCGGCGGTAAGTGGTCTGAAGCTGCTTTCCGTGATTCGTGGACGCGGATTCGGACGTGGATAGAATGTGACGGGAAGTTGGTGGATTGGCTAATGCCAATTTCGTATGCATAGCTCGATGTGTTCCCGACGGTGGGCTCGTCAGGTCTGCTAGGGCCCTACGGCGGCGCACTGAAATTCTTGCGGAACTGCTCGTCGATGATCAGAGCTGGCTACAGTCAGGTGAGTCGTTTTTTCCAACAACAAAACCAGTCAACGTGATAGTTAAATTGATATCACGATGCATTTATCATTTCATCATTTCAGTACGGCGGCAAGCCCTTCAAGATAGCTGCACTGGGTCAGTGGCTGGTGGTCGTAAGCGAGCCCAAACTCGTCGAGGAGCTGCGCAAGGCTCCAGACGAACACATGTCGTTCACGGAGGCGACGAATGATGTGCGTACATATATGCCTACGTACGCAGGCTCATGAGCTGCGACCCGTGCCTTTTCTTTGCTGACGGAATCTTTGTGTTTATATGATAGGCTTTGAAAATCGAGTACACGCTCGGTTACGAGATCCATCATAACGCGTACCATGTACCCATCATCCGCTCGCAGCTCACGCGGAATTTGACCGCCTTGTACCCCGAAATCCGGGACGAGATCGTAGTGGCCTTTGAAGAGACGCTCCAGCTCAACGATCACGGTGATCACCCCATCCCCATAATGATGAGCATATATCTTTGTTGCTGACTTTTTCTTTCTTTGTTCCATCGCAGAGTGGACTACCGTGCCGGCGCTTGATACCGCGATGAAGGTGATATGCCGGACCAGCAACCGCTTGTTCGTCGGTTTGCCTTTATGTATGTATTCTTCCTCCCCTCCCCTCCCCTTGCGTTTCACTGCGAAATTCCGTTTACCTCCCTTCCGCTCATCTGCAGGCCGTAACGCCGATTGGATGGACCTGAATATCGAATTCACGGTCGACGTCCTGAAAGGGGGGATCATCATCAACATGTTCCCCGAATTCCTGGCCCCGTAAGCACCATTCCATCCGCCTATCCCACGACACCCTCCGACTTGAACACTTAAATTGTATCTTTCTCTAGATTAGTCGGCAAGCTCTTCACCAACGTGCCCGCCGGCACCAGGCGTGCGGAGAAGCACCTCCGGCCCATTATCGAGGAGCGCCAGCGGTTCATTGACGAGTACGGCCGCGACTGGGCGGATAAACCGGTTCGTTGTCATCGTGTTTTCGTTGCCGCTTCATATTCATGTTCATAATCACAATAATAATCATGTCGATTGGACCTCGCGATGTTACTCAAAACTAACACGTGCAGAATGATATGCTTGCTTGGCTGATGGACGAGGCGGAGGGCGACGAGCGCTCGGTGCGGCTCTTGGCACAGCGGATGCTCACAGTCAACTTCTCCGCGATCCACGCAAGTCCCTTCCCATTCATGCACACAGCAAATCCAATGCTCATGTCTTCCTTTTTCGCAGACATCATCCCATGTAAACAAATCTTCTCGTACCTTCATCTTCCCTTGTAGTCAGCATGCTAACACAAATTTGGTTGTAGAGTTTTACACAAGCACTATACCACCTCGCCGCGAACCCGCAGTACGTCCAGCCCCTCCGTGAGGAAATCGAAGCCGTCGTTGCGAAGGAGGGCTGGTCTAAAATCGCGATGACGAAGATGCGCAAAGTCGACAGCTTCCTCAAGGAGACGCAGCGATATGACGGGATCGGCTCCCGTGCGTGTTTTTACATTTTCGATCATCATCTTCCCTCTTGATTGGCTGGTTAATTGTCTCCCCTCGATGTTCAGTGAGCATGTCGCGCAAAGCACTCAAGGACTTCACCTTCTCCGACGGGACGTTCATCCCCAAAGGCACTATAGTCTCCGTCGCGTCGCGCGCCATCCACCACGACAGCGGGATCTACGACGACGCGGACCGCTTCGACCCGTTCCGCTTCGCAGATCTGCGCGCAGAAGACGGGGAGGCGATGAAGCACCAGATGGTCTCGACCAACCCCGATTTCTTGTCCTTTGGCCATGGGAGACATGCTTGGTGGGTTTCTATTTCCCTTTTCGTTTTTGTCATGCATAGATGGGGCTGACCCGACGTTGTTCAATGTTTGATTGGTACTGCAGCCCCGGCCGCTTCTTCGCTGCAAACGAGCTGAAGACAATGCTCGCGCACGTGGTCATGGCGTATGATGTCAAGCTCGCAGACGGTGCGCCCCGGCCGGAGCTCTTTGAGCTCGGATCTGGGCTCGGTGCGAGTCCAACGGCAAAGGTGATGTTCAGAAAACGCGTGTAGGCTGTAGGGGCTACGTAGCTATACCAGGAGGGATCGGATGGTGGATGGATGAGTGAGTGGATGAATCTCACTATCGCTATTTAATGTGTGCATATGTATGCTACCACGATCTTCTTTGATCATTGATCATAATTCCGACCTACGACAGCGTGGCCCGTCATTTTGAATGCTCAAGATGCTGTAAACTTGTGTGCATTCCGCACGGCGCTGAGACTCGGTGGTGAACGAGAGATCAGAAACTGGGGCCTGGGCTCATTGCACACCCTGACTCTACTATATCCCCGTATCTCATGCCTTCTTCCATCGGAATAAAACACATAGGCCTGACTCTTCGGAGCCCAGCGCTCTCATAAGGCGCGTCATACGGTACTTATTGTCACCGACTCACTGATCATGGCCGAATCCTCGCCTCCGAGCATCGCGAAGCGAGTCAGAGCGAGTCCAGCTCATGGTATGTAAGTACGTTAAATATGAACCTAAATACATAAAGTATCCCACTTTCTACGCCCGACTCTCCTCTGAGGGTTGAATCTTTCTCTTCTCTTTCTGAACTCTGAACGTAAACTCTGGACCAACCACTCCGGCTCGCAATGCAGTCCCTGGCAGACAACCTAAAGTCGTTCACGGAGAGAGCGCCGCTCAAGCTCGTCACGTATGGTGTTGCGGGCCTGGTGGGCGTCACGCTGTTGATGAAGATTACGCGCAAATCAGCGGTAAGTGGTCCGCTTCATTGTGCATACCGTGATTCGCGGCGTGGATTCGGACATGGACAGAATATGGTGTGATGTAGTGGATTGCGCTGATGCCAACTTCGTATACATAGCTCGATGCGTTCCCGACAGTGGGCTCGTCAACGTCGATGATCAGGGCTGGATACAGGCAGGTGAGTCGTTTGCAAAGGAAAAAGAAAGAAGCAAGTCAGTGTTAAGTTGATATCACCATGCATTTCAGTACGGCGGCAAGCCCTTTAAGATAGCTGGCCTGCCACGTCAGTGGCTGGTGGTCATAAGCGAGCCCAAACTCGTTGAGGAGCTGCGTAAGGCTCCAGACGAATACATGTCATTCAAGGAGGCCTCGAATGAGGTGCGTACATACCTGCAAACCTACACAGCCATTGGCCGCGGCCCCTGCCTTTGCTTTGCTAATAAACGCACTCGGAATCTTTGTGTTTATATTGCAGGGCCTGAAGCTCGAATATACCCTCGGTTACGAGACCCACCACAACCCGTACCACGTACCCATCATCCGCTCGCAGCTCACGCGGAACTTGACCGCATTATACTCCGAAATCCGGGATGAGGTCATAGTGGCCTTCGAAGAGACGCTCCAGCTCAACGATCACGGTGACCATCCCATCCTCATGATGATGAGCCTGTATCTTCGTTGCTGACATGTTTTTTCTTTGTTCCGTCGCAGAGTGGACTACCGTGCCGGCGCTTGATACCGCGATGAAGGTCGTATGCCGGACCAGCAACCGCTTGTTCGTCGGTTTGCCATTGTGTATGTACTTCCCTCCCTTGCCTTTCTATCAGTGTTTCCGCTCCATCCCCACCTGCTCATCTTGCACCTTGAACTGCAGGCCGTAACGCCGATTGGATGAACCTGAACATCGAATTCACGGTCGACGTCATGAAAGGCGGGCTCATCATCGGCATGTTCCCCGATTTTCTAGCCCCGTAAGCACCATCCCAGCCGCCTATCCATACCTATCACCCAACACCTTCCAACTTGAATACTCAAACTGTATCTTTCTCTAGATTAGTCGGCAAGTTCTTCACCAGCGTGCCCACCGGCACCAAGCGCGCAGAGAAGCACCTCCGCCCGATCGTTGAAGAGCGCCAGCGGTTCATCGACGAGTACGGCCGCGAGTGGGCGGACAAACCGGTTCGTTATCACCGTGTTTTCGTTGCGGCCGCATATTCATATTCATATTCAATTTATGTCGATTGAATCTCGCGATGAAACTTGAACACATAACGCGCGCAGAATGATATGCTCGCTTGGTTGATGGACGAGGCGGAGGACGACGAGCGCTCAGTGCGGCTCTTGGCACAGCGGCTGCTCGCAGTCAACTTCTCCGCAATCCACGCAAGTCCTTTCTACCCATCTCCCATCCACGCACCCAGCAAATCTAACGCTCATGCCTTCCTTTTTCATAGAGTTCATCCCATGTAAACAAATCTTCTCGTACCTCCATCTCCCCTTGTAGTCAGCACGCTAACACGCATTTGGTTGATTGACGCACAGAGTTTTACACAAGCACTATACCGCCTCGCCGCAAACCCACAGTACGTCCAGCCCCTCCGTGAGGAAATCGAAGCTGTCGTCGCGGAGGAGGGCTGGTCTAAAATCGCGATGACGAAGATGCGGAAAGTCGACAGCTTCCTCAAGGAGACGCAGAGATGCGATGGGATCGGCTCCTGTGCGTGTTTTTACATTTTTAATCTTCCTCATCATCTCTTCTCCTTTTTCCCGTATTTGCATTCGGGGTTCCTCTTGTGGTGTGGCGTGTGTGGTTGGCTGGCTGGTTGACTTATTGGTTATCTTCCCTCAATGTTCAGTGAGCATGTCGCGCAAAGCACTCAAGGACTTCACGTTCTCCGACGGGACGTTCATCCCCAAAGGCACCATGGTCTCCGTCGCGTCGCACGCCATTCACCACGACAGCGGGATCTACGACGACGCGGACCGCTTCGACCCGTTCCGCTTCGCAGACCTGCGCACGGAGGACGGGGAGGCGATGAAGCACCAGATGGTCTCGACCAACCCCGATTTCTTGTCGTTTGGCCACGGGCGACATGCCTGGTGGGTTTCTGTTTCTGTGCGTGATGCGTAGATGAGACTGACTCGATGTGATTTGGTTTTTGATTGGGACTGCAGCCCCGGCCGCTTCTTCGCTGCGAACGAGCTGAAGACGATGCTCGCACACGTGGTCATGGCGTATGATGTCAAGCTCGAAGACGGTGCGCCCGGGCCCGGGCCCTTCGAGTTCGGATCTGGGATGCTCGGTGCGAATCCGACGGCAAAAGTGATGTTCAGAAAACGGGTGTAGTTTGTAGGGGCTACATGAGGAGGGAATGGGTGGGCGGGTGGATAGGTGGCCATGGAAGGAAAGAAGGAAGGAACCTCGCTATCGCTATTTAATGTGTGCATATGTATGCTACCGCAATCTTCTTTGATCATTGATCATGAGTATTGTACATTGCTTTTTATTGCTGTTATCAAGTTCATTGTAACCACTGAGAGCTAGGAACTTCTGAATGGGGTGATAAAATGATTAGACGTCCAAGTCATAGGGCAATATGCCGCCCCCCTGAAAATACTGTAACGGCCATGGGTTAATGACGACGGGAATAAATTTGCCTTACATACATGTATACACAGTAGTAGGGACCGAGTCTTCATGCTTCATGCATTATCGGTTATCTTCCGAGCAATAGTGCTTCGGTTCATACATGTCTGAGTAGCAATAATACCAACAGTTTTATACTGCTCGTATCAACCAAACCTCTGCTTCGCCAGCTGCTGGAACATGTCCATCGTCGCCTTGTCCTTTTCACGTATCGCCACCCCCCGTTCACGCGCCGCGGCCATCTTCTCGTCTTTCCCGCGCTTCTCCTCGAACCGCTTGCGTGCGGCGTCGCGGCGGGCGATACTGCAATTCAGAATTTAGAAAAAGCACAGTAGGATGTGCATATGTGCAGTCAGTCTCCGTTGATACCAATGCTGATAGGCCGAGGGAAAGGTAGGGAGATAAAAAGAGTAGAAACAGGACTTACTGGTCTTTGAAACTATCCCCCCCACCAAGCAGCGTCCCCTCGTCCGCCTCCAGGCCCTCGTCGCCCTTTTCCCTAAACGCCCGGTCCCCCTCCCGCCGTGCGCGCTTCTTCTCGAGTATGCCCTCCCTCCCCACAGGCTTCGGCCCCACCATTTCCTCCACGCGGTCTTTCGCCTCGGCACGCTCGCGTTTGCGGGATGCGACACGGGATGCGGCGTCCTGCTCAGAGGCGGATTCGCGTGCGAGGACGAGGTCGGAGGTGGAGGGGAGCGTCGGGCCGTGTACTCTACTGTTACTGCTACTCTGACGCGCGCCAGATCTAGATGATCCGGAGGCAGCCATGTACGTCGCCGAGCCGACTTCTTCGCGGACGGCGTTGAGCGCTTTGGCGTCGACGACGGAAGCTTTGGATGCGAATGACCATTTGTATGCGGTTTGGTTTGTTGCGGAGGATGCTACGGAGTCTGTATTTGTGTAGATTGATTCTGGATGGGGAGTGTTGGCATTGGGGGATGGGATGTGAGTAGGTGGGTGGGGCGGGAGACGTGGACCATGTGGATACGCACCTGGGAGTCTTCCTCTGTTCCATGCCTAGGGGTTTTTGTTCAGTCAAAAAAGTAGTGTGGGCAGAAGTGAGCGGGCACACTTTTACAAACTTCCGAAAGTAGCTGGTCGTAAATGAGCAGGGGATTTATGTTTAATGGTTTGCGGTGTAGCGCTAGCGATGACAATGCTCACCTTCTCGCTCGATCACTCGAGAGCTCGTCAAAGTACTGCCACCCCAACCACCGCGCACACAATAACGACCACAGCCACATACAACCACCAGCGCCAGCATATGAACATTGAGCATCACAGGTCCAGCAAGTTTCCGTTTCCGTTTTCAAGTCCAAATCCATAATCATCCATTCAAGTTCGTCATTCAAAACACGAGCTGCAAAAAGCCCACACACGGACAGACCTTGTCCTTCTCATCCTTCAGCCACATCCTGAACTCTGTGCTCTTCAAAAAATAATCTGATTCTGAGATGGGCGACACGCCAGGTGGTAAGGGCTGGGATTTGGTTCTGTCGGGGGATCGAGAGCGGGAGTCTCTTCGGTTTCTGTCGTCTCTGCGTCGTTCCCTCTCCTTGGAGTCCCTGCGGTCATCATCGTAATCGCGGTCTCTATGTGAGGGCATTGCGATACAAGTCGAGAATTGAAGGACTTGGGATAGAACGAAAGTTCAATAAGCGCTAAACTTGATGCGAGCGTCGTGTCTTCAAACACGTGACTTTTGGCTAGATTAGGCAAGTCATCCCAAACTGGCGAAAGCAGATCAACACTTGAAAGTTGAAAACCACCACGAACAAATGTCTACATCCGAGCCTCTGAATCAGTCATTTTCCGCTACGGAGGTATGTGTTATCAGCGTATCATTGAATCTGTCGTATCAATGGATTATCAACAGCTCTCAACCTCCAAGCAACTGGCGCCGCACGAGGAACATACCACGCAGGTTGTTCCCCCCACACCAGATAACACACGCTTGCGCTACTTCGGATATTGTGTCCCTGGAGACTTCTTCACCAACTATAAGCTCACTTATGGACCAGACTCCATGCATTCCCCCAGCGGCTTACTACGCAAGCACATAGGCCACTGGTATATTGGCAAAGTGATGGTGGTAGATCCTTGTGATGGATCTGTCCCTCCTCATTGTCAATACCCAGAACACGATCGCGTCTTGATCGTCTCAGTCATGGATAATCTTGAGTTTTTCACCGTGCCCACCGAAGCTCAGTTCAAGAAATTGGAACAACTTACAGGGCAAAAGCCGAGGTGGTGGGTGGGGTGCAGGCAACGTTAACTTGGTGCGATAATGCTATTGTGTAATTTGCGATCAATTTTATGAGCCTTGGTCTTGTTGTATAATTTTTTCCAGGCTCCGCAATCTTATGTGTCATTGTCAATGTGGTTTGCACTAATATCATCGCCAATTCATCTGTATTCTGGGTTTATCTATTATGGTGGTGGTACTGAATACGTGCCTAGATCTAGAGCACCTGGACGCAGACATGTAAGTCGCCCAGCCAACCTCGTCGTGGACGGCGTTGAGCCCTTTGGTGTTGATGACGGAGGGCTTCAGCCTCGAAGGACCATTTGTACGCTGTTTGATTTGTGGTGGGGGGATACGAAACTAGTCGCTGTTTCCCGCTCCGAGTCGAAAGCTCCAGAACTTGTCAAAGTATCGCCAGCCCAACATCTCGACCACTTGCGCACGTAACCACAGCCGCAACCACATGCAACTACCAGTACCGTGACACATGCAGACCCAGCAAGTTTCCGATCCATTCAGGTTCGGCATTCATAAAACAAGCTTCAAAAAGCCCACACGCGGACAGACCTTGTCCTTCAGCTGCATCTAGGACTCTGTACCCTTCATGCAAAAATATAATTCTGAGACGGGCGATACACTGGATGTTAAGGGTTGGGGTTTGGTCCTGCCAGGGGATCGAGATGATTGGGAGTGAGAGCGGTTTATGTCATCTCAGTGTCGCTCCCTCTCCTTGGAGTCCTTCAAGTTAGCTCTCTCGACTGGTCATCATAATCGCGGTCTCTAGGCGTCCCTGAACCACTGTAGCATATAAAACCCATTCATTCACACTTGCAATTCGCACTCCGAACACCTCCACCAGGACCACACTCAGGCTCGTGTGCAAAACAAACCCTAAGTGTAGCTAACACGTGTTGGACCCACATACTCAAAAAATCAACGAACTTGATCACACCACATCATCAGCAACGTCCGCATCTTTGAATCAGTCTTTCTCTGTTATGGAAGTATGTATCAACGACAACCTAATGCTTCGTCTTATTAATGAATATATCAGCAGCTGTCGAGTTCCGAGCAACGTTCCAAAGCCACGCAGGTTATTATACCTCCCCCACCACCAGACTATAACCAAAAATCATCCGTGCTCTTTTACGGCTATTGCATCCCTCGGGACTTTTTCAACAACTATCAAAAAACTCATGCAACGCCCTACATGTATTGCCCCCACGCGTTGCTACAAACGCACATAGGCCACGATTACTTGGCCAAAGTGATGGCGATCGATCCCTATGATGGCACTGTTCCCCCTCATTGTGTATACGGAGATGGTGATCGTGTCTTGGTTCTCGCAGTCATGGATAACTTCGAGCATCTCACCGTCCCAACCGAGGCTCAGTTCAAGAAATTGGAACAGCTTACAGGGCAAAAACCTAGGTGGTGGATGTCGTACAACTGGAGGGTTTGATTCTGATTGAGTGTGTCTTGCGATCAATGTTGTTATGGGATTTGCGATCAACGTTTTATGTGATTGACGGTGGAGTAGGGGTACTCCAGCCACCGAGCCTCCAGGAGCATTTGGCCGTGTTTGGTGCGCTTAGTCAGCGCGTAGCGTAGATCCTGTCTCTTGCGTAGCCACATCATTTCGATCATCTCGTGTCTGTGTTCCTGTGCTTTCGTCGTGCGTGTTCCGCTCCGGACCATTCCAACGGTCAATGTTGTATGAATATTGGTCTTAGTATTGTATATATCTATGCTTCCCTCCTCCGGTTGCCCAGCCTTGGCGCATCAGGTTGAATGCAGACGTTCGAAAAAATCTTGCGTGGATTTAGCTGGTATAGGATACTTTGGGCACGGTCCCTGCGCCATACACGGTCCGCGTCATGAATTCGTGTTGCCGAATTCTTCATATTAGTTTTGGAATGTAATACGAAGGGTACAAAACAGCGTTTACCCAATATTCGCGCCAGGCTATAATACGTTATTAGTGGTGGCACCGCTTTTATGTGCGACGTGTCGGTGAGTGTGTTGTGTCCAAATTGCTTCTGTGTGATGTGTAAATGATGAGAAGTCCAAGGATGATAACGTAGAATTTCACAAAGGACACAAATAAAGCGCACCCTACACCATAGCTTTACAGGGTGTTAGTGTGTTTTTGGTCCAAACTCCATTATCTATCGTTGTGATGGTTGTTTGAAGTTCGTTAGTGTCGAGGATACGCCAAGGCTATGTTATAGGTTTGATCGTCGAGTTTGAACATGCAAAAAGGAAGTCCGAAGCCGAAATGAAACGACAGCGGGAAAATTGTTTCTCTATGCGAGTTGCGTATACTTAGCCAGCCCATTTTTAACGGCAGGTAGGCGTGCACATAGAGCTCTCAATGTGCACGTGCATGGCCAATATTCCATCATGATGGGGCGGTAACGAACTCGAACGCGGACTAGCTGAACGCGGTGAACCCGTCGGGAACGATACGTCCGGGCTGATCTTGAACCAACCTTGGAAGCGCCAACATTCGAAAGGGGCGACGGAGGTAAATTCGGCTGCGAATCTGACAGGGGCAACCCCAGAAGTGGCGAAGAGGGCTTACTATACGGATCGTATGACGGTTCACCTGAGTCCATAAACGCGGCCTCATGTATCGTCAGCGAGAGGGAAGGTGAAGTGGACAAAGGTGAAGGCAGGTTTTGGAGCGAGAAATGAGGTGAGTCGGGGGGCGAACTTCACGGCAAGGCCAAAGGCGAGCTCGAGTTCTTGGGTACATATGATCCCCGAACAGACGCAGCCACAGACGAGGGCACGGATAGACCCAGCGCGTGTTCCTTTGACGGTCCTGTTGGTGACTTGGACGGCGAGATGAGGCTGGCTTTGTCTGGAACGAGGGCAGGGATGATGTCGAAGCTGATTTGGATGGTTGTACGACGAACTTGGTGGGAAGTACGACAAGGGCGACGAAAAAAATGGCAGGGATGATACAGTCTGCCATGGGTATAAGCGTACATTAGTATCGTACAGAAGTGCGATAGCGGTGGATATCATTGAATCCAAAGCGCATCCGTCTCTGCCAAAACAAAAATCATGAAAAAGGAAGAAAATCGCTCACCACGTGCATCCATTAATCGGGCTACGAGGCAAGCACTGTGTTGAAGGGAAGTTAAGTATAGGATGTGGGTAGGTAGGTGGAGGTTGGATAGAGTGGGAATGTGGACCATATAGATACGCACCTCGAAGTTTTCCTCTGCTCTATGCCTAGGGATTTTTGTTCAGTCAAGAAACGTGGCGGGAAGAGGTGGGTGGGCATAGTTTTATAAACTTTCGAAAGTGACTGGTTGTAGATGAGCGTACATTTAGTATTACGACCAGTTACTTTCAAAAGTTCGAAGAGCAGTGGATTTATGTTTAGCGTTTTGGTTTGTAGCGCTAGCAACGACTATACTCACCTTCTCGCTCGATCACTTGAATCGTCAAAGCACTGTCAACCCAATACCGATCACCGGTGCGCACAATAACGACCACAGTTTCATACAATCACCAACACCAGCACCCTCAGTCCGGCATGTTTCCGTTTCCGTTTCCGGTTCCGGTTCCGGTTCCGGTTCCGGTTCTGGTTCTGGTTCCGTTTCAGGTTCGTCATTCACAACACGAGCTGCAGAAGGATAGACCTTGTCCTTCTCATCCTTCAACCACATCCTGAGCTCCATGCTCTCCAGAAAATAATCCGACTCCGAGATGGACGATACGCCGGGTGGTAAGGGCTGGGATTTGACTCTGTCGACGAGGAATCGAGAGGAAAAAGTCTCCTCGGTTTCTGTCGTCTCTCCAACGTTCCGTCTCCTTGGAGTCCCTGCATTCTCTGCAGGACTTGGGTGATTCAACGATATCGTAGGTGGTCAAACACGTGACCTTGAACTATATTTAATAGGCATCCTCAGCGAAGGACAATCAACGTTAATTTGAACACCCGCACCACGAGCAGTGGCCGCTGTCTGCATCTCTGAGTCAATCGCCTCATGATGGAGGTATGTTTTAGCATCGACATAAATATCCATCATACTAATGAATATATCAGCAGCTGTCAAGCTCCAATCAACGTTCATCTGCATCCCATCATACCCGTGCCAAGCGGCCTACCATACCCCCACCACCAGTCTTTGAAGATGACATCATGCTCTTTTTTGGGTACTGTGTTCCTAAGGACTTCTTCATCAACTACGAGCGTATACACGGATCATCGTATATGACTTACCTACGCATGCACATAGGCCACCGGAACATCGGCAAAGTGGTGGTACTGGATCCCGGTGACAATGCTGTCCCCCCTCATTGTCGATACCCAGACCGTGATCGTGCCCTGGTCCTCTCAGTCATGGACAATGTGGAGGACTTCACCGTGCCCACCGAGGCTCAATTCAAGAAATTGGAAGAACTTACTGGGCAAAAACCGCAGTGGTGGGTGTCGTACATGCAATGTTGATTTGGTGCGACCATGCTGTGATGTGATGCGATCAATAATGGGGTATGCACTAATATCTGTATTCTATATCAACCACAAAACATGCACGCCATTTTTGTCAAGTTATGGGCATGAATCAAGTGAAAGCGTCGAGGTAGTGGTTTTGTAAAGGTGACTTGTTTAACTTCCGGGCCCAGTCAAGCTCGACTTCAAAGCTTTGAATTCAAGAGCGGCAAGCCTCAGGCACACTGTACAT
>MU267986.1:0-22039 GCA_021014935.1 Hygrophoropsis aurantiaca
TGGGAAGGGTTTTGATGTAAATCAGATCAGGAGCTACGTTGGTGGCTGGTCCGGAGTGACCGATCCATTTCTTAAGTGACAAAGGCTGTTGGCGTCGTGGGTGAGATGTGCGATTAGGAAGATGTTATGGAAATTAACCTTGGGTTGACCTTCGAGTTCTTCCTCGGTAGTGTCAATCAGTTGGTCAAGAGTGGCGATTTGGTTGTGGAACAAGGTGGCCATGCGCTTCGGACTCTTGGACGGTTCACAAAGTGCGAATACAAACTTTACGCGAGTTTTATCTTCTATTAAAAAAGGCTGTGACAGATGCAGTGAGTAGAGTCGGTGAAGAGTGAGGCGTGATATGTGGACTTGCCCTGTCGTCGTCCCCGATATAATGATCCCCGATGGCGGTCAACTTCGTTCCAAGAACAGCGGGAGCAATTTGTCCAAACACAATCATTTCTTTATCTACGTTGGACCCGACCTTCTTGTACGAGAAGTTGCTGGATTGAGGTTGAGACGCACGGGTAAAATCGGTTTTATAAGTTGCGTGAGACATTGCTGTTCCTTTCGGTAGGGCGATAGCTTGATCGACTGTGGCGTCATAAAGACCACTGTCTCTTCTGTTGTTGTATATAGTAGACGAGCTGCTAGTGAAGGACATCGTGGATATAGAATGAGGTTGGTTGTCGATCCGGGGTGCAAGAAAATCGTTATATTCTGTGTCCGTGAGTAAGATGATGTCATATCCGCTCCGAAATCATATTATCTTCGATCGTTGTTCCGTTTCTGCAACGGGCTCGACGTTCGATAGACTGTTTTTTTTAGTAAGTAAGCTATTTTTGAAATCACAAGCCAAATAGGTAGGCGTACTGGTCAATTGCCCGAGCTACCCACATGATTTCGCAATATGAAATGTCTCGGAAGCCAAGTTGGTCTGACTTAAGGCGTAATACGAGGTATGGACTAGAACAAGATCGACGGGCGTCATTGTGGAGTCGTTGGTCATATAGCACAAGGAATGTGCGGGTGTCGTCGTCTATGTGCACGGTTTGATGCCTACTGGTCACGTTCGTCGAGTTCCCCAAGTACATCTCAACGTTTTCGACGGAGGCGGGCTGGTTATATGCAAATTGGTTGGTCCTCACGGGAACAATGCCGGATGGATGGAGGTTCCCAAAGTAGAATCCGTTGACTACTTCGTAGGAAGGGTAACCTGCCTGCATAATAATGATTGTACGACGTATTCAATGCGAGAGAGAAACTTGAGGTGGAAGCAAGTGATGAGATTGATGGCGAGGATTGCGAAGATTAGAGAGTTGACAGGACTAAGGGATGATCCTAGATTGGAAAATCGTCCCTATATTAGTCTCGCATGGACGTGCGGATTCAAGATTCAACTCACATCATCGGGACCTGCCCAAACATGTCACCAAGGTTTCGTACTCCATTTTCACAGCTAAGCTTGGATGAATTAGAGAGCATATTCGCATTTATGGACTTCGATGCGCTCCAGAGATTTGCCAGCGCGTGCATAACCCATCGAGCGTGGATGATGGGTTACGTGCGAGCTCGAAAACGGGTCCTGTTCTCCATATTTGTCTCAGATGTGACCAATTTCGACCATCTTTTGCGTCGCACCTCTGCTGTCGTTTTTGGTCCGGTTTGCGTGCAACTTCTTCTGTCAAAAGTATCCGCGAGCTGGACGCCAATGGATCTGGGTTTATGTGTCACAGAAGAGCATTTGCACAGCGTCATCGGATACCTCGAGAAAGAGGGTTATATTGTATCATCGCCTGGTGATGCACAGAGGTCGTATTCACCACGCTCGGTTGTCAAGGACATCGTATTCCTGGAAAGAGCCGATCAAAACATCAACATCGTTATCTCAAACAGGCCCGCATCTATCATTCCTGTTTTTCAGCTCCACAGCACGCTGGTCATGAATTATCTTACCGCCGACATCTTTTTCTGCGCTTATCCGTGTTTGACAGCAAAATTTCGAGGATTAGTCAATGGACTGTGTATGAGGGATGGAAGATTTGTATTGTCTGGCATAGTGGAATTGATAGCATATGAGCGGAGAGGTTTTCATTTGGCGACGAATACACGATCCTGGAATGTCAACGACAAGACCTGGGGGAAGCAAGGATGCGAAAAGAACTTATACTGTCCGAGCAACTTCAGAGCATCACAGGATGCGGGATGCTTGTACGTTAGGTTGGATAGCAGTGGGAGAGTGCCACACGTCGACGAAGATATAGATAGGCCGCTGATTATGTGGACTTTGGGTTGGGAGACATGTGGTGGCATGCACGAAGCAGCAGAAAGTCAATTATATGTTCTGTAGAGAGACCAATGGTTTATGTTAGCTAGGTAATGGAAAGATTTGTTAAATTTACCTCAACGCTTTCGTTTTTTTGACCGGGTTGAATGACAGTAGGCGGCGTCGTCAAGCTTCCGTTTTAGGACTTTCTTCAGTGGTGTTTGTGTTGTCGAAGGCGGCTGGTTGACGATCATCAGAAAACGAGCTTGTAATCTCTCCAGCCTTGTCGCAGCCATGTCCGTCGATTTATCCGCGTTATTCAGCTCAGAGGGGCTATCTCCGTCACCGGAGATTTTGGGAAACATCCGTTCTAATGAATTTTTCGCGTCAATGACATCTGACTCGCCATCATTGCCAAACTTCACAATTGTTTGTAGACTGAGTAAGTATAACCGCTTTTCTTCTCGTCGAGCATCTTCAGATTGACGACACCTTATCTTGTTGATATTGAAAGGACGCAAAATAAGCAGACCCTCGAGAGAAGTCACTCTGGAACACATGACATAGGGTGCTTCAGTGCCTCTACATGACTCAATGTCAATTATGGCTTTTGGCAGAGTCTGACCTTGGGATTTGTGTACTGTCATTGCGAATGCTGGCATCAACGGCAACTGTGTACGATAAATGGTACATCTTTGTTTGGAAAAAGGGTGAGTGAATACAATATCTTTCGAATCTGTAAGCGCAACTGATTGTCCTGGGCCCAAGTCTGGTAACGAAGCACCTGTGACATTCGGTGTATCTACGACACAAGACACAGCATGACGACGACCTTCGGAATCGGTTCTGTATCTTATGCTTTTTAACGTGCCGGTGCAGCCATTAACGATTCCAGACTCAACATCAAAATTCAGAGTAAACATGACAGGCATGCCAATCACCAGAGGTATCCTTCCAAGGCGGTGGTTTGTAGCTCCTGATGGTAGCTTCTCTAAGTATGTTCTGAGGCGCTCATCAGATATCTCTTTACCTCCACGCTTGTCAATGCAGTAGTACCAATGAAGAGGCCTTCCAACTCTTTTCGCGTATGCGGTCGCGCACTGTTCGTTTAACTTATCTTTCACTTCGTTTTCAGACACTATAAAAGGAGCATCTAACCATCCAGGTGAGTTCCAATCAAGTCGAACATTGGAAAGTAAACGACTATTCAGCAGAACGAAATCGTCCTCAGTGCACTTACCATGCCTCAATCTTTCCAACATGTCCACGAATGATTTGTTTCTGGGCCCTGGTTGACGCATCGGTTCCGTAAGTAAAACAACCGTCTTAATGGCGAGCCATAGTAACTTTCCGAAGATGGTGTTATGACCTTGTCTTGTTCCGGTGAGTCGTTTTACATCCAAGTGGGAATATAAAGATTTTTGACCGACTGGAGGAAGCTCACCAGTATGTGGCATGGTATTGCAATAAATACTGTAGTTGTTGTACTCACCTGTTGCACAATTCGCGCTGAGTAAATGGCAGGCAAAGCGTGAAAAGTATTGCAATAAGGCGTGATTTCCACGAACAATCAGCCTAGTCCTAGTAGCCCGATGTCAGCCCGCCGCTGCGGCCTAAGATGGGTACACTGGTAATAGTATATTAAAGGTACTTACTGGTACTGCACCACGTCAACGCACTGAGAATGTATTGCAATGCTTTTACTGCGTCAGAATTATTGCAATACACTTGCTGTGTTAAGTGTTGCAACAATCCAGGCTGCAGCAGAAATATTGCAATACATCCGCCGTGTTGAATATTATTGCAACACTCCCGACTGCGATACAGTATTGCAATGATCGCGTTGCACTTCAAAATATTGCAACACGCCCGCTGCATACTAGAATATTGCAATACTCTCCGAGACGCCACTGTGCCAAGTATTGCACTACTAGTACCATTTATTCGTATTTACATTCCGCTGCAAGGATTCATGTAGTAAGTATTGCAATATTATATTTACGCCTGAGCCTCCTAGTATCGCGATCTCCTCGTGGAACGTTGAGAAGCGTTGAGATCGGAGATCTTACTCCTAGATCCCTCCGATTGTTCAAAGGCGCGGAGATTTGTCTAAGACATCTCGGTGATTCTTTGATCGATGATTGCCTTGATCGAACTTCTCCGAATCAGAGATCAGCTTGTTTTTTCCATACATGGTCGGGGGTACCTTTTTCCATGATTTAATTGTACAAAAAAAACATAAATTCAATGAGTAATATCGGTCCTACACTTGTGATACCGCAGAAAATCGCTCGTCTTCCGCCTCTACAAGGACTACGTCTCGTCCTTCATTTGCTATCTCTAAAACCCGCTGAGTATCCCTCCACAGGTGGGCAAAGTGTGCGCCTATCGCGCGCCTAAGAGCTGCTTGACGGAATGCATATGCAACGTAGCCTTCTCGAGCAACGGCGTCACTGGGAAGATCAGATGTCGCCCGCTTGTCCCACTGGTGTGCCTCCCAGTCAAAAAACTGCAAAATCCTCCTTTTCTCTTCAAAGAGTAGCTCTACTTCTTCGGACCATCGAGCAGCTCGAGCTCGAGCTTTACACCATTCCACTCTTAATGCTGAGGAAAGTATTGCATTAATTAATTAGATGATAGGAGCAGAATACGGACCGTCTTGTAAACCCTTCTCAGAATCATCCGCAACACCGTGGACCATCCATATCCAGGACAATCGGCGGCGTCCTTCTCCCATCACGAGCAAGTCGCCCATTGTCTGTATATCTTCATCGTTTAGGGGCCGAAGAGTGTTTTGCCATCCGACTTGGTCAACAAATGAATTCAGCTGCATGAGAGCTGCATACGCCGCACGGTACTTAGCCACGCTCGCAGCGCACCTGGCATCCATATTGTTGAGGGTGCTTCGTGACCGAGTGTTTGGTTTCTGGCCACGACTATTGCGATCCTTGAATGTAAGGATGTATTTTATCAGGCGCACAGCACGCCGAACTTCCTCAAGTGCGTCGTGAGCTTGAGCATAGCGCAAACGCCACTCGATCTTTCGAAGATCGTGTCCACACGTTATTTCGGCGCCGATCTCTGAGGGAAGCCAAAGTTTCATATCTTCTGGTTTGTCGATAACGTCAGATGTAGGGATGATATCTTCACTCCGACGACGCAGTGCCACGACTTCGGGGATATACAATGCTTGGACACTGCTCCAAGCTTCGATGCGCCGCGTCAGGGCATTGCTCCGTTGTTGTATTCCTGTTTTCTGGAGGTCTGTGGCATGCTGGCCAATTTTTGAGGCATCTCGGCGCAACCGCCGCCTGGAGAATACATCAACCGGTGCAAAGCTCATTATGACTATGTCGAACTCACTGTTGTTCCTCTAAATCAAGGCCAGCTGTTATAAGCATACTGGGTGTGATTTCCGAGTGTAAAGGGGGGCTCTTGTCGGCAGCCATATTCTCGGCGTCGGTGCGAGCCAGTTCCAGACGGACAGCCGTTTCTGATATTGCTATTTCCCCAAAACCAATGTTTTTAGTTAGTATGCCAAATTCCCAGTAGACTCAAACTTACTATCGATTCGCCTGTCAAACGGATTCCTTTTGGTCTGATCATTCTCCCACTCCTCAATATCTTGTTTCCATCGCGCTAAACTGTCCGCCGGAATTGCCCTTTCCAAATCAACCAGGTCAGCGCAATGCTTGTTACGTTCCGTAATACCCTCTTTTATCTTCCGGAGGATAGTTTTGCCTGTAGTCAAGTTTTATTAGCCAAAATCACCAATAAAATGATTGATAGAACTTACCCAATGCGACGACCTTCTTCCAATTCCAGTCCCCGAAATGATCGTCTAGCGTATCTCGACGGTTTCCGGGCCCCATTTCCTTTGTACTCGATGCAACAGGATTAATGTTTGCCCAACCGCGTTCTGGAGCTTCCCCGTCTGTGCGTCCCACCCCCGGAATGAAGTTGAATGAGAAGACGGTGTGACAAGCTGCGATGTGGGCGGGAAGGTGGAATTTCGGTACAAAAAAGGTAACGATCTTGCTTGGGTAGTCCAATTGCCACGAAAAGGGCAGGTGATTGGTCATGCGCTTCCATAGGTTCTTGTGCCATTGACAAGCGATATCGTATGATATATTGAATACATCAACGCTCGAGTTTCGTAGTGCTGAGAAGACCATGTAATCCATATTGACATATCTGTTATGTATGAGCATCAACGCTGGCAGAACTCAGATGCATCTGTACTTACTTCTCTCCCTTCTGGAGATCGCCCACTCCATTCGGCAATTTCATGTTGTGCCTTGCGCAGTCTACTGTGCCTACGCCAGTTGCAGCAAGCCCTCGCGATGATTTTGTGTCGGCATCATTGACCGCTGAGTGACCCGAACATGTGCTTGTCTGTTGCAATAGTATCAGCCCATTGTATTCTTTGATGAGTTGGGCGGAATGAAGCTTACCTCTTGTGGATCATTGATGCGATCACGCAAATAAGATTTGTACGCTCCTTCTTCAACAAAATATGCCCAGCCGCGGCTAAGACTAGGATCTACGCTATCGCTTGATACAGCTTTGCGCTTCAACCGGAAATTGGCATCTATTGCAATAAATATACCATAGAGCCATCTGCGGGGGAAATTAGGATTGATATTGCACTGCTTAGTAGGCACTCTAGGCACTCACTGCTTTGCTGGTGCTATGTTTTGCCAGTCATCCGGCAAATTTTTATCAGGGTGAGGACAAGCTGGGCATAGAACCGCACATTCGCCTTCCTTTGTGCCATTGGAACCGTGAGGGTCGTGTCCACGCCCGGCGCGTTTCAGCATTTTCAAATGTCGCCATTCTCGCACCATCCTCATGAATGCATCGTACCGGTCCTGGCAGTGTTTGTTGATAAGATCAATATGTGAATGAGTGTGAAAAGCAGTACCTTAAGTGGATTCAATCCGGTGTTATCGGTAAGACGTGCCAGCGCATGATAGAATTCGTGAGACGATACTTTGGATTCAAAGGAGAGGAGGTGGAATTGCTCGAGAACTCGGAACGTTGCGGCCGTTTTTGGATCATCTGTAGTGGAAGGAAACCAAGCCATCCGAAGTAGTTGATTTGTGTGATTTTGCATGCGCTCGCATCCGCAAAAATCGAGCGCAACTTCATGAATACCATGACTATCAACAACTGTGAAATCGTCGCCATGAGCACGTGTTGGGGCAACACATTTATCACCAGTGGAATGACCGAGTTGAATCCGAAGGCCCAGTTTTTTGAGCGAGACACATTCAAAGTATAATCCAGTCCACTGCTGTAAAATTAATCAGCTTAGATGAACGGTAAAGTACTTTAACCTCACCTGTATTCTATGAAGGGGGTTTATGGTGTGAACGTTTACAATGCATTGATGACAGTACAGGTTTCTCCCGAAACAATCTTCGCAACGGAAAGTTGGTTGGGCCTCCGGGCAGCTATGACATGGCAAATGCTCCGCATAGTCGCCTCTACCCTCGCTCCGGAGCAGCTCCTGAAGAAAATCGTCGCGCTCCGCAAGCCATAACAAGAGCGGGCGGTCCTGGACAAATCCGAGTCAATATACATAAGCTATAGATATGACATTTAACTTACGCCAGCAGTGCGTTTTCGCTTCTTGGGTATCTCAAGTACATCTGCTTCCACTTCTGCCAGTGGCATGTCATCGATCCAGTCCGGTACGCTCGGCGGAGGTTCATCCCGCAAAACAATGCCACTTGTGCTTGGATGGGCAATATTGAGATCACTTTCGTTGTCTTGGCGAGCAACTTGGTGAAATTTGGATGATACTCGTAGTCCTCCGCTTCCATCGGCAACATATTTGTTGACACGATGGTTGGTCATGGCTGTCTTAGAACTAGATTGACCGGCGGACGGCGGCTCGTAGAATTTCAAGCGTGATGTCTTCTTGTTGCGGCGCGGACGAACGAAATCTTTGATGTGATAGACGTCCGGTGTTCGATCTAAGAAGTGTTAGCCTTGGACACAGCAGTAATGATATTACTACATACCAGCACCTCCAAGAACGCGAACACGTAAATGCAGTGTGGTCATGGGGCCTAGTTCAATCGATCCCAAGGACTCGTTGCTTCCAAGCACCCTCCCGAACACACCAGGCATTGTTATATAATGGGTAAAGCTGTGATTGGCGGCGATAAGTTTGCGGTTTCGAAGCATCTTGTAGATACATGAAATTGTAGTGGCCTTTGTTACAGCTATCAGCCGTCACGTCAGCCAGGCCATGAACAATTGGGGTTCAGAACGTACTTAAAGGAACAGAGTTGCTACTCGCTCCATTGACAAAGACCGTGAACGCCCCTTGTTTCACAAGCCTACGCAATCGATCACTTCGCATATGAGTCACATGCGAACGGTGGCGGTATGGACTTGGTGATGACTTGGTGATTTTTGCAAAGGCAAAAAAGCCAGGATATTGCAAGTTATCTGACCGAATTTTATTGTCAGTTATGAACTTCAAATAATTAGGCTAAGAAACATACATAACAGGAGCAAGATCACAGTAAAATAGCCGTAAAGACCGAGACATCCCAATACAACAAATCGTTGAGGAGCGTTTGTCGGCACGCGTAACAGAAATACGATGAAGTGGATGGTGGTAGGGAGAAGTGACAGTGCCAGGCAGATATTGGTCGTGACCCACACCCAGAAGTGATCGGCAATCGTCGAGCATGTTGAAGGAGCAAGCGTGGGCCGCGACACGTTCCATTGGTTGGAGTGAGCATCTAAAACCAGCAAAACAATTAGAAAAAAAGATACACGCACACGTTGCCAGGATACTCACCTGAATTATGGCTGTCCATACTACTGGATAGCGCAGAGATGTCACCACTGCCCATGGTGAGCAATGACCCAATGCCTGCAGATGCCTTCGCGTCAGGCGGTCACATCTCCCAAGTGATCTGAATTCGAAAACGGAAAATTAGCTACTCGATGATATTCTGACTGTTAGAAGTCAAAGTCGGCAGAAGGGGAACCATACATACCGGAGTGCCATTGTAGGGCAAGTGAGCTACTGAGGGGACCATACATGCCGTGGAGTGCCGATGAGCAAGTGAGCTACTAAACACAGACACGGCGAGAGTGAGCACCGGTGAGCGTTGGACAAATCTGAAAGTGAGTCTCCTGTATTCCAAATCTCTATGATCCACCCGAGGATATCCTGGACTTGAGATGATGTTTCTTACTCCCATTGTAGGTACTCTTGAGCTGAAAATGAACTTGCGGCGACTTGGAAGTGAGCATCGTGACATTGATTCCATATATGGAACAGTTGATTCCATATATAGAACAGTCCTTAGACGTGTTCACGCGTGCAATTCAACTTTGACTACAACATGTTCTCTTTCAGCGTGCACGAATTTGGCTTTGTGCACAATATAAAGCTCGCTCGCCCCCAACTCTTCAAGCCAGCTTCTCTCCTCCCCATTCTCAAGTCCCCGAATATTCTACTTCTCTGAGCACCATGACCGACACATCGTCCACTTGTTCTACCACAGGCTCAGTGCCTTCGGCCGCACAAGTGCACGCTGACGCGACTGCTGGTAAGTCGATGACCCGAGTTTGGTTTTTGTTCTAATCTTACTTTGTCGCACAGCTCTCCTTGAACTTATCTCTCGCCTGTCTCTAACCGCTGAATCTGCAGAGCTGATCATTGCTGCAACACTGACCCAGCGTGATTTGAACACGGACACCACTGAAGCTCTATCCACCCCCACCCTCACAACCGTCTCTTCGCTCACTGAAGATGATGCGCCATCAGCCGTACAACCGTCTGAGCCAATCATCTCTCCGATCATCGAAGTCCCAGATACCGCTGCTGTGCCAGTCGCTCAGGTTGCAGCGGTTGCTGTTCAGGAAGCACCGGCAGCTCAGTTGCCGCCTCTCCCTATCACCCCTGCGCCGGTCGCTATTGTTGCGCCAGTCCCTGCTGTTGCGCCAGTCGCTCAGGTTGCGGTGGTTGCTGTTCAGGCAGTGCCGCCTCCGCCTATTGGACATGTCCTTACCACCTATGGTGACTTCGATTACTATGTTCCTGATGCTTACTGTCTGGCGCCTTACTACCTGGTGACAAAAGGCAGGAGGGTGGGAGTTTTTTCACAATGGTATGTATGTTTTATCGTCCGCTTGACTGTATCTCACTTAGTTTCAGGCAGAAATGTTCTCCATACGTAACAGGAGTAGCTGGCGCAGTGTATAGCAAGGCGCGTTCCGTGACGCATGGGCGTGATATCATGGAAGAGGCGATTGATTCCGGGGAGGCTCAAGTGTTGCCGTGAATGACAGTACTTGCATTTGTGTTACAGCTGTCTTATTTTCTTGTGCGCTACCCTGCCCTGTACATCATATAAACGTGTAGCGAATGAAATGATTTCTTGCTGTCTGGCACGAACCCGAAATAATACCAATGTACAGTTGATCATAGATATGTCCGAGCAGCGTGTATAAGTACGGTTCAAGCGCCATGTAGAACGTGCAGGAAATGTGCGCTTGTGGCTTGGTATATGTTCTCTATCACCTGAGATAAGACAGCGTGTAAGCAGGACAAAGATTACAGCGATGTAAATCTCCTAAGAACTGTAAGATATCGCTTGTTTTGAATTTAACTTTGCGGTAGTAAGCCACGAATCGATTTAATTCTACTGTTAAATGAACAGATTGAACAGATTGAAAATAAGACATAGCGAATGCATTCTATAGAGTACATCATACCTGTATTTACTGAGCTTGAATGGTTGTTATAAATCTCCTAAGAGTTCTAAAATGACGCCTGTTTATATCCAACTTCGCAGTAGTGAGGCGTGATCGGGTGCTAAATCTCCCACAACCAAACATAGCAGCGCAAGCTTTTGTATCGACTTCATTAATTACTTCACTTCCAACTCTATCATTTAAACTATAATATCTCGTCCGTCTACTCTGCCATGGGCCGCCCACGACTCTATAAAACTGACAAGGAGAGGAGAGACGCGGCATGCTCTTATAGAGCAAAATATTATGACCGGTACAGTGTTTCCGTAACTTCTACATGTTACTCTATCCTGAACTTTCAAGAAACCGGGACGCTATCAAGGAGCAAATGAAAAACAAATATGAAAGAAGCAAGGACCGCAGAAAGTACGTTGAATAGAGCTCCGTCATGCTCCCCGACTCATATCCTTTCACTATAGAAAACCTTCCAAAATACCTGGCAGCACATTTGACGCAGTAATCCCAAGTATGATCAACTCCAGTCTCGTCAAATCTGCTGGGTAGGGTTCATATTCACACTATTTACTATTAGCACGATGCTCAATGGCATCATCATTCATTCTAGTTCTGCGAAAACGAGTGGCTGTCTGTGTGAACATACTTCTACCAGTCAAAATGAACTGTACGTGATCACAGCTACTGTTATACCGATAGCTATTCACCCTGCGTGTTTTACAGCCCATCTGATACTATCGCATCTGTCGAATCCGCATTGCTTGCGTTCAACCAAGGCTCTTCTCCACGCTTTCTCGAATCATTATACACCCGTTATGTTACCTCTAAGAAGGACTACCAAGAGATCTACGCCACCTTGGATGAAGCCGTGGTGATAGAAACTCGCATACATGGCATCAATAGTGTTGGATGCAGCTTCAGAGCAGAGCACCTTTCGAAGATGGTGCGTAGTCTGATCCTCGCGCTCGAAGATTTACTGTGTCATGCAATGGAAGGGAACGATATGGTAAAGTTACACGCTGTGGGAGGTTTACGATATCAGAACATGAATTGAATCCACGATGTATAACACCCTTTCTTGTAAGACGGTTTTTTAATAATACTTTTTGAATGAATTAATCACTATAGTCAGTCCAATCAGAGAAACTGAGGCTTGAAAACCACGTGTACTATGTAGGATTTGCCAATCTGTAAAGTTGACCCCGGCAGCTTCCGACCCGAGGGGATACAGGCCGTGGAGTTTGAAAGCGCGTTTGACGCGTTATTTTTTATCCCCCCCCCGCTTTTGCACCGCGAAGCAAATTACTTGAGCCCTCCGGTACGCGCCCGGTCATTTTTCGCGATTGTGTAATTAATGTCTGCTTATCTAGATGTCTTCAGCCGCCAAACTCCCAAAGAGAAGCACGAGCAAGACGAAAAGAGTACGTGATAGATGCCCCCTCCTCTGGTAGTATGACTCATTGTTTCTAGATGGAGTTTGACGCCGATGATGATGCTGACATCATTCCTAGTAAAGCAAGCACAAAGGTAATGTTCCTGGCTTTAATAGTTTTTTTAACGCCGCTCCTGACACGCTACTTATGTAGGAATGGACCACGCCTGAACAGAAAGCCTTCCTGGAGGAGGAGATGAAGGAATACATCAACTGTATGCCTTCGCGGAAATATGCCAGGTATTTTGCAGGGCTCTACGGGCGGTGGTTCCAGCGGTGGTCCGAGACCCAGCTCTTTGCGCAAGAGTTGCAGTTGTCAGTTGATCATGTTCTGACAAAAGACCAGTCAACCGCTCTCTCCCAAAGGATTGAGAGGCGCAAAGCGGTGAGTTTCAATGTTTTACCCCGTCAACCTGAAGCTTAACTCAACCCGCTAGCAACTCCGGCAATGGATGCGCTGGCATACTAGCAAGGGTTCCAGGCAGCGTTCGGCGGATAAAAAAACTATATCTATCCTCGATGGCCTGCTGGAGCCCAAAACACGCTCTAATAAAAAGTGGGAAATATACTCGAAGCTATACTACGACAAAGTGAAGGCGAAGGTGGCCGCTGACCGCGATTCGGATCCCGAAAGCTATAGTACACCCGGCAAGATTGTCACAACTGCCGCCAAGCGCGCCGCTGAGATGTTAGAGAATGAATCCGAAGAGGTTAAAGCTGAGGTAGAGAAGCTGTGGCTCGCAGGAAAGGCCGAATCTGAGATGCGTCGTGCAAGCAAGGGTGCAGGCGTGACAACAGCGGCAGACACTGCTGAGCTCGCAGATCCTGAAGCTCTTCAAAGGTGAATATTTTAGCGATTCACATATCTGTAGATCTAACTTGTTAACGCACCATATAGGCACATCGAGGAATGTGGTCCAGCGCTAGAAAGAATCATGGCCCATATGAGCAAGAAGACTGGATGGATGTTTTCTGTTTTGATGGGTGGCCCAAGTCCAATGACTGGTGAAGTTACCGCTGCAAGGTAAGTTCATTACAATGTGCATGCACGAGAGTGGGATTAGATGCTTACTCTTTCGTAGTTTTCACATCGGACAAACTATTGCGGGCACCGACTTCTCAAACGCGCACCCCGAGTTCGACGCTCATGTCATGGATCCGTTCCTGGGGTTCATGAAGATGCTGCATCGTGAGCGAGGTCAGTAGCGATGTATATTTCCGCGCACCTCTACTAATACATTCCTATCCGATACAACCAGCTACTCCCCTGCCTGTCGTTGCTCAGAAGGATGGGACGGATGACGAGTTGGATGACACCAATGTCGATGGCGCTGAACAGGAGGGTGGGTGCGACATCGAAAACACCATCAGAAAGGATCGTCTTTATACATCCACACCATTGAAGTCTGTTGCAACACTCGCACCTAATGCAACACTCGCACCTAATGCAACACTCACGTCTAATGCAACAATCACATCTAATGCAACACTTAATGCAACACTTGCGCCTGATGCAATACTCGTGTCTAATGCAACACTCGCGCATAATGCAACACTCGCTTCCAATATGTCTAATGCAACACTCGCCTCCAATGCATCTAATGCAACATTCGCCTCCAATGGAGCACTTGCATCCAACGTAACAGTCGGGGTCAATGCAACAACCACGACTAACGCCGCCCTGATGCCTAATGCAGCGCCCACATCTGATCCAATGCTCGATTCCTTTGGAATGGGAGGGAATTTTGGAATGCCACCATACTTCCCGCGTCAATACGGCAATGATGCCTTCAATCTTTTCGGCGGATTCTCTGACGGGATGTCAGATTTACTCTCTGACGACACTTCTGAATTCAGTGACATGAGTCTCTTATACGATCAGATGGCTAGCTCTTCTGGTTCCATTACCCCTTATAGCGAGTTTGACCCGTCTGCAACACCACTATCTGGCGCCCAACTCTGGGCAATCGATAAGCTACTTCAACCACAAGATACAATGGACTATGGATCCTTGCCGATGTTTGGGACCAGTGTCAACCATAACTATCGTGAACCGGCCGTTGGACAGCTCAACGGTTCGGGCTATCCAATTCAGTCAAACGTCAGTAATCTGAACGTCGGCTTGGGCTGTGCAGTATACCCTCAGAATCAGAACAGCAATTCAATCATCCCCGGCGCCACACCTTCCGACCCCAACGGCGGCAATCTCCAGCTCCCCCCTCTTACTAACGAACAAACGGCACCTTCGCCGTCCATTGCTGGCATGCCACCTCCCAGCAGCGAACCTCAGTCCACTCCAATATCCACCTCTGTTGTCGTCGGCGAGGCCTCCACCAGCTCACAGGATGAGGTTCGTCCCCATCAAGAGTCGTCAAACCCAGTCGCAGAGACTGCTCTAAACAAACCAGAACGTCGCTCAGCTCGCGTTCCTGTGCCATCTCTTCGTCAACAAATTGATAATGCCATTGGAGGGCCTGGCAAAGAAAACATCCCCCCTGCGCCAGAGAAAGCTAAGGCTAAGACGCGAGGCAAGAACAAGCGTCCTCGTACAGAGCCAGACACCGAGGAGAAAGGCACTCAGAAAAAGTATGTGGTGATTAGTCGTGAACGGCTGAGTTGCACTAACAGTGTCTAATCTCTTAGGAAACGAAAATCAACGTGATCAAGTTGTTAGCAGGACGTGATATAAAATTAATATATGTTTGTCATCTCGTTGTTTTGGCTGATTCAAATACTCCTGCTAGCGATCTTGCAACCGTACTGATTTATTCTTGGTCTATCTGCATGTAATGTTCACCAAGTACCTATCGCTGTATGGCTTGCGATTGTATGACTCGGGGGGCACGTTTTCCAGCTCGTTTTCGAATACCCCCACTCCCACCTTGTAGCTTTTATCTTGTTGTTTCTCTTGATGTATTGGCACGTATGATATTGAGTAAGAATATAATGGTTTATGGTCCACGCTTTAGAATAAATACACGACGTAAATCCTAACAATCTCTAGTATTACAATCGATCGCACGACTAACTTGTCCACACCTTAGAGTAAATACGCGACATATATCCTAATCTCTATTACTACAAACCCACTAATGTGCAAACCGGAGTGCTTGATTATGTCGTGCCATATATCAGAGCAAATACGCGTATTGTGCCGAAACATATACTTACGCGCATCCGCCCAGGCTGACCACACACCAAAACCTACAATGACCTGGTGAACATTAATATTTGAGGAGGAGATAGCGATATATCTGAAGGACAGTGTGGTCACGGTTATGCTTAGTAGTGGGGACTTAGAGATAATTTGAAGGAACAAATCTATATAAAGATTGATATTGGCCGGTCCGAGTCAAAGCCTGTATCCTTATCGAGGCGTTCAAGTGTCTCTTATTAGACAGCGAAGCACTATCAGATCGAGGACGAGAGAGTGATAGCGATTGATGGCAATATCAACGAGATCGAGATCGAGATCGAGCTCGAGACAAGGAACACAGCAACTTATCAGGTCTGAACCAAATTCTCGGTTCACCATGTCCTAATACAACTATTATGCGATCGTGATATGAGATACACGTGAAATAGTAAGGAGTATGCTTGAAATAGCGTACTACATTGAGAAGAGTATTGCAATACACATTCAGGAATATTGCAACGCACATATTACACTAACGAGAGTATTGCAATACACCGTTCGGGAATATTGCAACATGAGGTAACTGGTGCAATACTATGGAGAGTAATGCAATGCTTTTCATGAGCATTGGTATAAGTATTGCAAAAGTATTGCATTTCGGACAGGAGAATCCACTATAACTCATTGATGTAATAAATGCAACACATTGGTACTACAACAGCAAATGTTTGTTGCAATGTAATGACAGTATGGCCTGGGAAGCTGAGCGAAATCTCCAGCAAACACTATGTTTATCCCACCGAAAATATTATCTGACCCTTTAGCTTTCGTGAGTGCTTCGCTAATTTGGACCAAAAAGTTGCAGCCTATCATTGACACTTCGTCGATCAACAGGTAGTCCACACCCTCCCACATTGCCATCAAATCACGTTGCGCTGATGCACTCAAACAACCTTTTCGATGGCTTCCCAGTCCCAGAGCTGCATGCAATGTCATACCTGATATATTGCGTGCTGCGACTCCCATAAAGGAAGCCAAACGAAACCGTCGCTGTTGTCCGCTGCGTTCAAAGTATGATCTTAACGCTGTGATTATCCTCGATTTACCAGTCCCTCCAGCTCCTCCTATGAACATCCGAAGAGGGTCTTGATTTGAATTCAAACTATGCGTTGCAATGATGGAAAAGGCACGCGCTTGTTCCTTATTTAATGTGTACTCTTTGATCATCGCTTCAATATCAACATCTGCCGTAGGTTCATCAAAGAAAGAGGATTGAACTACAATTGGGATGTGAAGCGTTGACGTCTGATCTACTCTGGTGGGCAATCGCATAGCGGAACCATCTGATAGTGTGGATGGATGAGAAATTGAGGGTGCCTTGTTTGTTACCCGGGTGTCAGTTGGCATCGCGATTTTTTTCCAGTTTTCTCGACGTCGATCGTATGCATCTCTCCATATATCCTCCTTGTATTTATTGGAACTGACGATCTCTTCTGTAACAGTTTCGCTTTCGTTGTCGATATTCATGTGTTCCTGATTCTGTGCTGAACAGCTAAACCGGCCACTTTGCTCTGCATGGTTTAAACAATCTAATGCCGCCTCACCAGTCTTAGAGCGGTGGATTGAATTGCAACTATCGATAGATAAGATATGTTCGAGAACATCAAGGTCGATGTCATTATTCTCACCAAAATCATCATCGCAACTTACGCGGTGAAAAACTTCGCCTGACACTCTGTTGGCTCTGTTCTTGGACTTTGCCCGTCTTTGCGCAAAGTGATCATCTCGGCTGTCACGGCATTCATGGAAAAGTTGCATGTTTTTCATCACGAACCGAAATCGATCAGGACAGGTAACCATGAACTCATCAAATGCATCACCCCACGACTGCCCATGAGCACGTAAATCAGTAGGCTTCTTCCAAGGTTTAAACAAGATGAGCATCAATCGACAATATCTCGGTCTCGTTTGTGACCGATCCCTCCGAGGTATGCTTGGACCAATTGGAACGGGAACCAAACGTCGCTTTGGAGATCTGACTTTGAGGATATGGCTTTCTGATTCCACGTGGTCTGATGAAAACCGATACCAGGGACGTTTATGAGACTGATCGTTCAACACTGCATCAATAGACACATATTCAGAACTCCATGGGCGTTGATGATCATCGCTCTCGACAACGTCCACAATGTCAACATCCTCATCTTCCTCACTGATGACCTCGTCGTCCTCTTCTGTATGATGCTTACGTCGCTTTATCCTTTCTTTATCGACTTGAGCTACATAATCCCATACACATAGATTGTCCAACGCTGGTCCACGCAACTCATAATCCAACACTTGATTGGCCTTCCCTGTCACGTTTCCATCATCATCAACCGATATTGTCACTTCTTCCGCTGATATTTCATTTTCAGTATCATGTTGATCATCATCGTCATCTCTGCTTTCGCTATGCATAATACCTTCACTGTTCTCATCTTCGCCATCTAGTGGAAACTCTCGATCTTGTAAATCTTCGTTTCCGTTACTGACTTCACCTTCATTATCGTCCTGTCGGTCATATCTGCACTCTGGACTCGGCAGGATCTTGTCTATGTGTCTTTCAAATCCTGTCCAGAACAAATTTCGATATGAATGGCTGGTGAAATGATCTTCGAAATCCATCAAATACGAACACACTTGTTGAGCAGACAACTCTTGGTGAGAAATCATAGTGTAAGCACATTTCTGTAACAACCTTTTGGCACGAGTAGTAAAATCGTCTTCGGAAGGATTGTACTCTCCAAGTTTCTGGACTGCAAGTTCCAGAGCTGCAAAAGCAACGTGAGTCTTCAATTGCGTTTTGCTGATATAATCTGTGATATAATATAAGATGGCTTTCGCAGATGCTCCAGACCCGATAAATTTGATGTCCATATTGCATCGAATGGCTTCGATAATGGTTTCATTGAAGTTATTCACCAAACCATCTAAACACCGCAAACAGATTTCTTCATTCTCAACATCAATGTAACTTTCAGGACAGAAATGGCTCTCATCCAAGTCAAAACGGCATTCACGTGGATCAGGTGGGCCCCGCCAATACTTGTAACAAGTTGCGGTATGTCTGTGCGATTGACAATTTTTGACCAAGTGATGTAAATCTTTCTGGCGTGCTCGACGGAAATCGCCCTCGGTAGAATGTTTACCAATAGTTTCGCCCCTTACAGAACATGGATGATGTTCAGAAGACATAACCGTGACATCTTCACCAGGATCGGTCGGAATTGCGTTGGAAATGCTATCGTCAAGAAAGGCCAATAATCTATCCCGAAAAACACTATCTCCTTCATCAACGATCCTTCTCTTCAACTCGTTCGGGTCTAGGCCTCCTTCTAACCATACAAGCATATGACAATGAAGACTTCCACGGCCTTGTGCCTCAACGCAGCCGTAATGCGCTTTCACGACTCCCAAAATCCCACCTTCACAATCTTCACCTTTTGGATCATATCCAAGTAAAGCCGATATGAAAGCCTTCATGTAGACGTTAAAGAATTTGGCGCCAACAGCTGGATTTTTGGCAATTAGGATCGACTGTTCCCAGTAATTTGGCACTTCGGAAGGGAGTAAGTCATCAATGTCGATTTCAGTGCCAGCCAAAAATTTAACGAGCGGATTGAAAACATCTGCAGGATTAATGGTTACATAGAAACTGGGCAATCCTTGATCAAAAATCAAACCTCTGATTTCGTTTCTCATCACGATTCGCGACGAAGATGAACCTGCAACATGCGAGGTGATGGTGTTCACTTGTCTCAACAAATCCTGCACTTTCCGTTCCTCGGGCGTATAAGCGGTCTTATAATCGCCACCTATCGCTCGTTCTGTCACAGCATGTATGGCGGCAGAGCTGACATTCGAGATGTCATGGGCAACAGCATCAAAATTCGATCGTTTGACTTTGAGACTGGTGTGAAGAAGGGACGTTCGACGCTGCAACATGTTGAAAGTCGTGAACAAAAAGGAATAGTGTTCTTGGAAACGTCGGTCAGCCAAATTGAACAAGTGCTTCAGTTGTCTTTTCATTGACAACTTTTCTGAACGCCTAGGATTCTCAAACCCACCCAAACCGTATGGAAACAAGGTAGGGTAAATCATAGGCATCAATCCCGGGTTCATAAATTCATTCACAGGTTCAGATCCACAAGGAATTTGCAGGTATCCTCCACCTTTGCTTTTAACATGGCGTAACGCAGCGGCTCTTAGTTGAGCAGGCGAAGCTTTTCCATCGACATCGGTCACCACAACGTTTTGAAACGCAATAGCTTCGCCATTATCTTCGGGAGATGATGCAGGCGCTGCCTCCATAAGAGTACTTGAACCATCATACCGAGACGTGAGAGATTCCTCTGCGTGACTGGGAAGAACGTGTTCAATATGAACAGGAAGTAATTGTTCGTCTTCCAAGCTATTCAGCATTTCATCGTTGATGCTTATTTCTTTGTAATGATGATTATTAGCTTTCAACCACAACAGCGCGGAACGAACTCTTTCTTTTCGCACTATCAATGGTCGCGCATTGCTACGAAGCCACTCTGTCGTTGGAGGACGGGAACCAACAAACAAGACACATATCGGAGTGGTTACATCTTGTAAAGACGGTGGAAGAATATCCGCTATCGCTGAGGGTTGCTGAGGGTAAACAATGACGTGCCCTTTCATGCCACGCTGAGAATTAGGTGCGATCTCTTCGCCTCCCTCCTCTTTTAAATGGATGATCCATGACTTGGCTCTGCATTTAGCAATCATCGCTTCCTCTACTACCGTCAAACCCTGCAATTCATGTGGAACATTCCCGAGAACATTGTGATTAGCCAATGACAGCGGGGGAGTTTTACCTTTCAGTAATGAAGACCGACACAGTTTGCAAAGGCGTAAAGTTACCCCCCCGTCGATAACTGAAACTGCTGATGGCTCTAACAGCAAATGCTCCAATCCTTTGACACCAGTGTTTGACAAGCAGTCTGAACTCTTCCGCCCATTATCCAGCCATTCAGGATCAACAACCGTGCCTTTGTGCTTTCGCATATCCGGTCTGGTCAATAAATCGTTATCGAAATTTGCTAATGGAACTTTTTCCATATCAGACGATAGACAGTCTTCGGCACAGCTCGCACAAGAAGTCGCTGCGAGAGTTTCACTTGACGTTGATTCCCTAAACAAGCGAATCACCTTGTCTTTTAACGCCTGAGGAACAATGCGTGGCCATTCGGAACGAACTGCGTTACGTTGTTCCTCGATCATTGAGGCGCGCGCAAGAGACTTTTGAATCCGTCCCGGACCACACTTTCCCGCCTTGAGTGTAGAAATGTATTTTTTCAAAATGCGTCGCAACGAATCCAGCCCCGCATTTTCAGAAAACTCTAGATCATGAGCTCGTAGCAAACGACGCATTGCAAAGAGCTTTGTTTCTTTCACTGCTCGTGTAAGAAGTTCAATTTGAAGATACACACTTTGGTCACTGACGGATGCCTCAGGCAGGCAAGGCGCATAATGTGCGAGGACATCCGAGCATCCATCTGCAGGTGTCTGGGTTTTCGCGTTGCGTACACACTGTCCAGTTGATAAATGGGTTATCATACAATCCACCATATTATCTCTCGGCCCTTTGAGGGTGACGCCATGCAACATACCCAACGCAATCAAAGACGCTTTCGGGAGCCGATCGAAACCACGAAATATCTCTTGAGGACCAACTCCCGGACGAGCCCCAATCAAGCCCAAGTCTGGCCGCTTGTGATATCGTTTCAAAGCAGCTTTAACTTCACGTTGACTCCGTCCCTTTGACTCGTCCATTACACCCACGGCTTGTGCAGCCGCCTTCAATTGATCTACGCCAAGCCCTGAGTTTTCCAGCAAAAATTCAACCGCTATATCAGATAACGCTCTGGGAGAGAATTTGTGCCTAATTTCAAGGCAAGCGGAGCGATCAGAACGGACGCCTAGATGATGTTGATCTGCGAACTCTGCACACGAACCACTAAGTATGTGAAACAGCAACATTCGCCTATTATCAACGTCAGGCAGCGCAGACAACCCATGCATACTCAACACCTTGGGTAACAAGTCATCAGAACAAAACATGGATGTCCTAACCCCACTCACAGAATTACCACACACAATATCGCGTATCATCGACTGAGACCGTGTACGCAAACACATATCCGTAGCATCATCGACCTCTTTTCTTCCAGTTAAAGACGTACTGCCGTCCGAAGATGTCGAGACACCCGTAACGTTGTCTTCGATGGATTCGCCCTCATTGAAACCGGTCAATAAATCGCGATCACCAACAGGCTCGTCAGGTACTACACGAACTTCACGCCTATCTGACATCACTGCTTTCCACAAGCCAATCCAATTCATTCCGATCACAACGTCGTGCGACACGTTGCTGCAGACCACAAAACTCGCTTGTGTGGTAAGGAAAGCCCCG
>MU267987.1:0-15671 GCA_021014935.1 Hygrophoropsis aurantiaca
TCTCTTATAGCACGACTATACATGAATTTCACCACAAGCTTCTGTTAGGGGCGTGACCAAAGCTGTCCGCCTGCCATATACTTTGTATTACACTTTGGAAATGTAACATCAAAAGGTTCCAACCAACTTTCATAATGTACTTATATCTTGAGACGTTCAGTATGAGTTTCCACTAGATCAAAGCGGTATGTATCTAATGAGATGCAAGTATCCACGAAAACATATCGACCATCGCGCAAACGTTGTTAAGATGCAGACTTTTGAGAGAAAGTTAGCGCCTAGCGCACAAGGAAATAGGGGCCTAGAATATATAAAGGCTCGGTAAAGCCTTCTGACTCTCGTTTCTTGAACTCGAACTTGACAGTATTGATGGCAGTAAGTCTGTCTTCTCTTTGGTTTCATGTATCAAATTTATATTGCACGCAGGATTCCACCCAAAAGGTAGGGCCGACATGTGGATCCGTCGATCTCGCCTAACAATAACGCTACTTACAGGACACCAGTACCAACGAAGCGAGAGCGGCAAAAATCCCAAGAGGATGGACAGATCAATTCTACAAGCTAGCGGAGATGCGAGAAGAGCTTGCGGGTCCCGGGATTTCTAGGCATGCCTCCGGATGAGGTACACGATATCCTTGAATCACTGGATGGGGTCCATGGCCGATACGTGTTTTCCTCGCGGGGCAACTTTTACTTCTTCAATATTGTGAGTTCCAGTATGGCCGTCGTTACGAAACCCAAAGGAAAAGAGGCGTTATAGGATCAAATGGACAAAGATATAAGGGTAAAAACGCGGGATCTGGGTCTCTAAGCAAGATCTAGAAAGGAAGAGTGGATGGGGTTATTCACCTTCATTATGTCTATCGTGCCCATGTTTCCGGCGGACTATATAATATACAGCATCCCATTGCCTTCGTCTTGCTTGCCCTAGGACTTCAAAGCTTTACGGTTAGTCTAATCCAAACACTAACCATCCGGTACTCTGGATCCCATCCGAAAGATGGGGCTGTCATGTAGATCCATCGATTTCGCCTCGTAATGACAGAACACTAATGAGAACGATGCGGGTGCGGCAAAAGCCCCAAGACAGTGATTAAATCTACGCGCCAGAGGAAACGCGAGCAATGCTTGTGGAACCCATAGGCGTGACTCCGGATACGATACACGATGTCCTCAGATGCGTGCACAATGTGTTTTCCTCGGGGGGCGACCGTTACTTCTTGAATATTGTGAGCGACAGTACACTGAGTACAGCCAATATTGTCATAAGGACTCCGAAAGGTATGAGATCAAACGGACAGAGATATAGAGAAAGTAAAAGCGCGGATACTGAATGGTGAATAAACAAGAAGAAGGAAGGGCATATTCACCTCTTACATGGATCTGATATACTTCCAGAACGCTTATCGTTGCCAGAGCAAAGCACACAGTAGGCCACCAAGATTTGCGTGAAGGACCGTGGGACTTGGCTTGACACGTCCTCACTCGGATTCTTTACACAACTTGTACTTGGTCTTTAAATTCATACTTTACCGCCCTTGCCAGGAGGCTTATTATACAACGCTCATTGGTGTATTTCTTACCGATCTTTCTGGGAAGATATACACCCGGGATGCGGTCTTCCACCATCTCTGCATCTTTCCTTCTTCTGCTACTTCCAGGCGCATTCGCCCTCAAAACCGCAGACTGGAAAACATGTTCTCAGTCAGGTTTCTGTCGTAGAGGTCGTGCACTTTCAGCGCGCGCTCAGGAATCCACTTCGACTTGGAAATCACCTTACTCTGTGGATCCAGCGTCTATTGCGTTGAACTCCAACCAAGCATCTTTCACTGCTGCCGTCAAGTCAGCGTTATATCCTTCTGTCAAGTTCGAGCTTGACGTACGAGTCCATGATGACGGTGTTGTGAGAGTGCGTATGGATGAGGTAGACGGGCTGCGGAAAAGGTACGACGAGGCAGCAAGCTGGTCGCTTATCCAGGAACCGCGCATCAGCCAAAATATTCAATGGACGGTGGGCAAGAAAGGAATCAAGGCTGTATACGGGACGAAGAATGACATTGAAGTCGAAGTCGAATTTAGTCCGTTGAAAGTGTCCTTGTTCCGCGGTGGCAAAGAACAGGTGGTGTTGAACGGTCGCGGTCTTTTACACATGGAGCACTTTAGGAAGAAAGATGAAGACAAGCCTGTCGAGTCCGCAGAGGGTGACGCACAGAAGGTCCTTGAGGCAAATCCTTATGCCTGGTTCGAAGGTGACGAACAAGATGCTTTCTGGGACGAAACCTTTTCCTCTTGGACAGATACCAAACCAAAGGGTAATTATCTTCTACATCGCCAGAAATTAATCCCTTCTGACCAGATTGCAGGTCCTGAAGCTTTGTCTCTGGATATCACATTCCCCAACCACGGACACGTCTATGGTATACCCCAGCACGCAACCAGTCTATCCCTCCCCAGCACTACCGGACCCGATGCGACTTTTACTGATCCCTACCGTCTTTACAACGCCGACGTTTTTGAGTATCTCGCCTCCTCTTCCATGTCACTCTATGGATCTATCCCACTTATGCACGCGCATTCCGCGGATTCCACCGTGGCGATATTCGATGCCGTCGCCTCCGAAACATGGATCGACGTCTCCCATCGTTCTGAAAAATCAACAGAGACTCATTGGATATCCGAATCTGGCATTCTGGACGTGTTCATTCTCCCTGGACCAACCTCCGAAGAAGTGTTTGCCCAATATGCGCGGCTGACGGGCACTGCGCCACTTCCCGCGCAGTGGGCGCTTGCATACCACCAATGTCGATGGAACTACGTTAGCTCTGACGATGTCCGTACTGTACAGAAGCGATTTGACGAGGAAGACATCCCAGTCGACGTCTTCTGGCTCGATATTGAATACGCAGAAGGCCACAAGTACTTCATGTGGGACAAGAAGACATTCCCTGACCCTGTTGAAATGACAAAAGATGTTGAGGCAGTCGAGAGAAAGGTTCTTATCCGTTGCATATCCTTCTGATGGTTATCTAATACTTGATGATGGTTTATAGATGGTCGTCATTATCGACCCGCACTTGAAGCGTGAATCAACATACCCCGTATATCAAAAGGCTTCTGAACTCGGCGTTCTCGTGAAACCTAAGAGTGGCGAGGGCGAGTATGAAGGCTGGTGCTGGCCTGGTAGCTCTTCTTGGATCGATTTCTTCCACCCTGGAAGCTGGGACTTCTGGATCTCACTTTTCAAGACCAAGACTATTGACGGCCAATGGTCTTGGGTTGACAGCACGGATTCGGTTGGCATCTGGAACGACATGAATGAGGTGGGCTGATTTTCGATATCTCTGAGTGTATGCGTCTCAACGTATTCATTTGCCAGCCGTCGGTATTCAACGGACCTGAGATTACGATGCCCAAAGACAATGTTCACTATGGTGGATGGGAACACAGAGATGTGCACAACATCAATGGCATGCTCTTCGTCAGTATTGATACGCTACTATTTGACCGCGTCAAATTATAACAAGCACGCATATATAGACAAACCATACCTACCAAGCTGCCTCGCTGCGTACAGATCCTCCTCGGAGACCTTTCGTTCTGACCCGGTCATTCTACGCCGGCTCCCAGCGCTTTGGTGCAATGTGGACAGGTGATAACCTCGGCACATGGGAGCACATGGAGGTCGGCATCAAGATGGTGCTCGCCAACGGCATCGGAGGCATGCCTTTCGCCGGATGTAAGTCCATGCACCCGCTCAATATCACCGATTGCGTTGCTCAAGTTCTCTGTCAGCGGACGTTGGCGGTTTCTTCGGCAATCCCGAGCCCGAGATGCTTGTTCGGTGGTATGTTGTGGGGGTGTTCTCGCCTTTCTTCCGTGCGCATGCACACATCGACACGAAGCGTCGGGAGCCTTTCCTCCTCGATGAACCATACAAATCTATCGTCCGTGACCTCCTGCGCCTCAGGTACTCGATGCTCCCCGTGTGGTACACCGCCTTCCGGGAGACCAGTGCTACTGGGGTTCCTATCTTGAGGTGAGTTTATATTCCGTCGTGTATCGTCGATTCCTGAACGACCCACTTCGGGTACCAGACCTCAGTATATGATGTTCCCCAAGGACAAGAATGGATTTACCATCGACGACCAGTTCTACCTTGGTTCTTCGGGCTTGCTCGTCAAGCCAGTCACCCAAAAGGGTGTGAACGACGTGTCGATCTACCTCGCTGAAGATCAGGTCAGTAGTTCTCAAACCCTATATCATCTAAGATTCTGAGCCCCGCCCGGCAGGTCTACTACAACTATTTCACGCATCAAGCGTACCGAGGCTCCGCGAAAGGCAAGCACGTCACGCTCTCCGCCCAGCTGCACGAGGTTCCGCTCCTCATCCGCGGCGGCTCAATCCTGCCCACGCGCGAGCGCCATCGCCGGTCGTCGCCGCTCATGAAACACGACCCCTTCACGCTGCGCGTTGCCCTCGACAAAGCCGGCGCGGCCCGCGGCGAGCTCTACCTCGACGACGGCGAAACCTTCTCCCACCTCGAAGGCCAGCTGGTCCACCGCGAATTCACGGCCAAGACGGAGAAGAAGACCCTGCGCGTTGCGAGCAAGGACATCGCGGCTGTGGACCCGCAGAATGCCTACGCTCGGAGCATCGCCCACGTTCGAGTGGAGAAGGTTGTGGTAGTTGGGCTCGGAGCAAAACCTGCAAGCGTTCAGGAAGATGGCGGTAAGGAGTTGGTTTGGGAGTATACCCCTGGGGTCAGTGGAGACAAGGAAGGCCAGGCGGGTATTTTGGTCATAAAGGACCCCTCGGTCAGCGTCGTGAACGACTGGGCCTTGGTCATCAAGCTTTAGAAGTGTTCACACATACCCTCACAGCTATGAGCAAGATGGGGATTAATTATTTAAATATACCTGCACGATAGTCGCTATAGCCGAAGAATACCAATATACATGCCCAAACTCATCGAGCCAAAAAGATAATGCATGTCATATGTAACGATGTGTAGCTCATATAAGTATCAAAATAACCAAGAAAACCTACACCGTAATAAAGCACAAGAACATACAACAACGCAGACGGTCCACACTACACACAAGGTCCGTCTGGTCACCATCACCAAGATGAGAGGAGAGAATACTGAAAAGGAGTTATAGAGAAGGAATGCTACATACTGTGATTAGGAATTTACAGCAACTAATATCGGATTTTGGCTATGTACGTTTTACAGACTACGAGAGCTCAAGCGCTCACCATGAAGCATGTCTCATACCAGCTGTTCCCGTTAGTGGCATGGGGTATGTGGGATACACGGGGATCCATGCACCATGGGGCGATGGCGGCGGGGCCGCCACATAAGGTCTGGCGTAGACAGGGAAGAACTGGGGAGCTCTCATCACGGGAGGTTGTGGGTAAAAGTGCGCCGCAGGTGGTGCCGCGCTGGAAAGGAACGGCCCCATGACAACCTGTGGGGACATGTTTGGGAGAGGTGCAGATGGAACCGAAACAGGACTATGTTTGGCGGAAGGCGCGTGAGTTGATGTATAAGACAACTCAGAACCCCGAGGCGGCAGCTCAATCCACCCATCGGAATTCGGGCTGTAGTTCACTTGGAACGGATCGGAATGTTTGCCTGCGCCTGAAGTGATACTTTCAGATGAATCCGCCAACGGGCTATCCTCCGGTGCAGAACTTGGCACATCATTCCTGTTCTGAGGTAGCCTGGACTTCGACCGCCCACGTGAATTGCTCTTACGTGTAGTTACTGGCGTACAGCGCAGTTGATCGACAATTTCGCGGGTTTTAGACGCCTTTCGCTGCAGCCCGTCTTCAGATAAGAAAGATGGGGTGCGAACAGACGTCGGGCGGGACGTGGGACGTCCCCAGTCGTTTCGCGGTCGAGCTGGTGATCCAGGAGGAGTTACAGCAGTGTAAAATCCTTGGTCGTCTTTCCTCAAATTTGGAGGGAGATATTGATAATTACCGTTGATCGAAGGGAATGTGAAGTTGAGTGGGACGGGAGAAGGAGAGCTCGAACTGATAGGATCTGGAGAAGGGGATGCGAGAAGGGAGGGATATTTCACTGGGACAGCATGACTTGGAGTGAATGAACGAGCGGCGATATTTAGTGAAGTCGAGGGCGAAGGTGAGATTCCATTTTGACCCGTTACTGGGGACGGCTGGTGAACTTCCACATCTGAGAACGAGTTCTTCTGTGTGGGTGTACAGGGTAACGGATCTGAGTCAGTAGAATGCTCAGAATCGTAGTCTGAAGATGACAGAGCGGATAGAGGGCGATGTCCTGAGCGGCATTATAGAATGAGTCACGCTACGCCGCTTTAAGATCATCTAAAGGCTCACCTTCTGCGCTGCGTTCTAGGAATGCTCCAGATGAGATGTCAGGTCCAACAAGATCCCGCAACAACTCTGTCCAAAGGAGTTTCCCAGCTTCTACGTCATTTTCATCGATTTCAGTGGACAGATCCAGACACTTCCCCACCTCCAACATCAAGTCCGGCATGATGCTATGGTGGAACCCTGAATCGACTTCATATGGTTTTAATATGTCCTCAATCATTCTAACTCCAACAAGATCGAGATTAAGTTCCTCCGGATACGTCAGAGTCGTGTCGCCGGACAGCGTTGCGGATATGGCGGCAGGTGGTGAGCCACGAGCAAGCGCAGGTCCCCTGCGAACTGGGCGATAATAAAGGGGCAGGGACACATGATACTGACGTGGTTTTGTGAAATTGAATCCCGTCCTTGAATTGTATTTCTTGTGCGTAAAAGACCAATTAACGGTTCCGTACTCTGTCTCCCACCACCTGCAAGGAACGATCTCCCAGTCGCTAAGCTCTGCTTGGCTGACTTTGGTCGACGACTGCATGAAGCTTCCGAATGAGCTTCAGACGCTCTGTGATAAAAAAAAAATATACGATTTGACGAATCAGTGGGGGATCCTTTTGAGAGTGTTTTAACGTACAGTTTGGAACAAAGAACATTCGGCCAAGCGTTTTGCTCAGGTCGTTTATTTGAGCGTTCAAGGTAAGCTCAGATGGTTTGGAGGTGGAGGATAAGAATAAAGTAAAGATTATCGCCTTTCAATCGAACATGTGTTGCAGAAGAAAGGACACCTTTCATCCAATTATGCAAGAGGAAAGTCACTTAGTTCCGTAGACCTGGGACGGTCCATGGACCTCGATGACTAATCGATATCGGAAGAACCTCTGGCCATCTCAGGAGCATCAAGCTTGTACTTATACTGTAAGTAAGGCAGAACTTTGTCGTCAAATTGTAGCTACTTACACCTGAACTGATATTTACCAGGTCCGAAGGAGAAAGCCTATTATTAACCGTTCAGTACCAAAGTGAGGTATACGCCCACAACCTTCACGGACTTCGTTGGCCTCAGTGACCACAGCTGGGTAGCTATCCATAGTTAAGATTAACCCGAACATGTGACATGCATGGGTCCTATGATCATAACGATATTCCCGTCAAGCTGATATCCAAGTTAGAAACTCGAGAAAACACAAATCGGAGCAAACTCCTAATTAAGGCGTCGTGAGTTGGAACTTCAAGTTGGCTGGTGTGCTTTCTATTTCTCGAAAAGACCAAGATGACCTCCTTAACAACTCCAACCGGCGACACCGCATACACCGAGAAGGTGCGGGCAGTAAAAATCAGGCTTGAATCCTCAATCCCTGCATCGCTGCGTTTGTCATCATCTATACTCGCAGATCTCCCTCTTGATGTTACTGGGATCCCCCAATCATGTGGGCTCTTGACATCCTCCGAGCTTTCGATTACGGAGCTCGATGCTACCACTGTATGTAAGAAGATCGCAGAGGGAAACCTCAGTGCCGTCGAAGTTGTCACGGCTTTCGGCAAACGGGCAGCCATCGCGCATCAACTCACGCAATGTTTGACTGATTACTTTTTGGACGAGGGTATTGCACAGGCCCAGGGATTGGATGAATACTATAAACGTGAAGGAAAAGTTATTGGACCACTTCACGGCCTCCCCGTTTCGATTAAGGTAGGTACATCATTGGGTGGTTTAATAGTACGAATCTAAGAATATTCTCATAGGATCATATGCCCATCAAAGGGAGATGGGGCTCGGGCGGTTTTCTTTCTAATCTTGAACTATCCAAAGAGGACTGTGATATGACCGCCATTTTAAGGCAGCTTGGCGCTGGTACATGACCGTTGATCTTGTTCGCTCCTGTGCTGACTTGACAATGTACAGTATTTTATGTAAAGACAAATCAGCCTCAGGGGGTATTTGCGCTGGAGTGCACGTCGTTTTATGGCCGTACTGTAAGCTTTTCTCGATTTTAATTACTTCCGCATATAAATTTGTGGGCACTAGTTGAATCCACACAATTTGCATCTAACTCCAGGTGGTTCATCGGGCGGGGAGGCTGCTCTCATTGCCTTGAAAGGCTCGTGTATTGGGGTTGGCTCGTGAGCATAAGTCGGGCTTCACTTTCACGTGGGTCATACTGAAAGCCCACAGAGACGCCGGAGGCTCCATACGGGGTCCGAGTGCGCACTGTGGAATATACGGAATTTGCCCAACTTCGCTGACGATGCCAACACATGATTACATTACATAGTACGTACCGCACAATATCCGTCGCTGTGAGCTATTTCACATCCAATCCGTGTAGTCATAATGGCCAGGATGGCCTTCATTTATCAACAGGTCCTATGTGTCGGTCAGCGCAAGATATGGCAACATTCCTTCAGGCTCTGGCTTCCACCAAGCCGCATCTTCTAGACCCAAAACTCATCCCCCATTCTTTCGACCTTCCTGATTTAAGTCAAAGAAAGCTTCGTGTGGGGATCATGACACACGACCAAACAGTTATGCCTCACCCACCAATGCTACGCGCCTTGCAATTCGCGAGAGAGAAACTCAGTGCAGCGCCGAACATCGAGGTCGTTGATTATCAAGCATATGAACATGCTGTTGGTTATGCTGTTGCTGTGCGTCTTCGTCTAACTCAGGCTATGGTACATATAACCTATAACCTGACTAATTGAAGCATGAAATGTTCGTGGAGGATGGAGGCAAGACTTTTCGTCGAATGCTGAAAGAAGGTGGCGAGGATATCTTACCTTTAGGAGAGTGGGCTACAGGTCCGCAGCTGATCAAAGATCACGATGCTATCGAGACATGGCAGGTAAGCCGAGATGCTCCAAAATCGTGAATCATCGTAATCGTCTACAATCTTTTCAGCTGCACGACAAACGTGACTCTTTCCGTCGTGCGTATTCCGATTATTGGAATAAGATTGGATGCGATGTCGTTCTATGCCCGCCATTCATTGGTACTGCCAGCAGACATGACACAGCCAAATATTGGAGGTGAGTCGCTGTTTTGGCTCACGAGGAAACTCAGAAGTGATGATTTCTGTCCAGATATACTGTGATATGGAGTCTTCTGGACTATCCTGGCGCAGTGTTTCCTACTGGTTTGAAAGCTGATCCAGCTATTGACGAGGTTCCGCCATCGTATGCCGCTATGGGCGACAAAGATCTCAAGAATTATAAACTTTGTTTGTCCGCAAGTTTTTATCGCGTACTTGATTCTGACCAAGGATTTCAGATGCCGACAATCCTGGCGCGTTCAAGGGAGCCCCCATATCACTGCAGCTGGTCGCGAAAAGATTCAACGATGGACTTCTCTTAGCAGCTTTGAATATCATCGAAGGAATTATAAGAGGATGAGCTCTCGACCACGCAATCCCATCGAAACTACCACCATACGATAAATGTAGCTGAAATGGTTCGACTCGGTGTGAGTGTTCTATGTATGATAAATGCTGCGTGTAGAGGGAAAAAAATGTGGACTGTGACATGAGATGTTATGTGGTTTTGTGATATCATTGCGAGTGTAATTCACAGACTCGCTCAGGGAGCAGCACAAGAGTCAGACTTATTACATGGGTCAAAGAGAAACTCGCAACTCAGTTCAAAAAAAGGTTACACAAATACAGATGCATCTCGCATAACAATATTACACACAGGATATGTCAAAATACATTGATAGGCTCATTATTGAGGGATTTGCGTTTCTAGTATTGTTTACCAGACCTGTGAATGAGACGAATTCGTTAGCGCATGCGACGCAGAGAGCAGATGAGAACGATTGCACGTACTCTTTGTGGTCGTATCCCTTGTCGTGGTCGTATCCCTTGTCCTGCTCGTATCCCTCGTCGTGCTCGTATCCCCCGTCATGCTCGTATCCCTTGTCTTGCTCGTACCCCTTGTCCTGTTCATACCCCTTGTCTTGCTCGTACCCCTTGTCGTGCTCGTACCCCTCGTCATGCTCGTACCCCTCGTCATGCTCGTATCCCTCATCATGCCCATACCCCTCATCTTTTCCATAACCCCCGTCTTTCCCATAACCCTCGTCTTTTCCATGACCTTTCCCATCATCGCGTCCCTTGTCGCCATCACCTCGCTCGCCATGATCGTTACCGTCCCAATTCCCGCCTTCGTGCCCCTTTCCGTGCTCGTCTCCCTTGCCGTGGTCGTGGTCGTCCCCCTTCCCACCCTCGTAGCCTTTTCCATCGTCGTGCGATTTGCCATCATCACCCCTCTTGTCGTAGCTTTTACCATGCTCGTCATGCCCCTCGTAACCGTCATCATATCCCTTGTTATGATCGTATCCACCGTGTCCCTTCCAGTGGTCGGAGCCCTTGCCGTGACCACGTCCCTTTCTATCCTCATCGTCATAGTCGCCTCGTTTAACGTCGCCTTTGTGATCATGTCCGTCCCAACGGCCGGAGCCCTTGCCGTGGCCATAGCCCTTGCCGTGGTCGTATCCCTTCCCATGGCGGTGAGCATCCACGTCAAAGTCACCCCTGCGGAAAGAATGGTAGTGATCTTTGTCAAATCTTTGAAGGACATTTGTTAGTCGTAGTGTAGTGAGCAACACGATCGAGGAGTGTCTTACTTCTTATGCTCGCCATGACCGACATCCTTGTGTCTGCCGTATCCCGGCTGGGGGGCAGCAACGGCCAAAGCGACGAAGAGAAGGAGAGCGGGGGCAGCGAACTTCATGATATGTAAATCTCGAGTGTGGACTTGAGATGCTGGATATGATTCCCTTCCCGCACCTTTATAGTGCTTCAGAGCATCGCCTCGCCATCGAACTTGGAGGAAATCAATCCTTACTTCGCCAGTGTGGCCCAAGCTAACTGGCTAAAGTGGTCTTGGCTTCCAAAGGTGTTTGGATGGATCTCGAGAGAGTAGCACCATAGAGCTAAGACAGTTGCTGATGACACAGCCTGAAGGCAAGTGAATGGTCAGCTGTAGTTGAAATTTCAGAGCTGTCAATTCTTCAAGAAAGGAAGGATAGATCCGAACCTAGTCGATAGGAATAGCGCTCCCTCGAAGGTTGAGAGTACGAGGCAAAGGCACAATATCATATAGATTCTGTCAAGAATGATATTTAGGAGGCCGCTTCTCTTCCAAAGCGGTTTTGGAGGCTTTCACAAGGACATGTCATGTAGGTCCTCGGAGCACGATGACGGCGGTTGTCGATCGGCCTTCAAACTTCAAGTTCAAGTTCAAGAAAGGGTATGGACTTTGAATCCCTTAGATTATTTCCGCGATAAAACCGGGAGAAATTGCGTACTGATAAAACAGAGGTGGTGGCACTATCGCGGAATATTTCGCCTGATAATGTAGATCCGTCTCTATACGTGAGGTGGAACGGATAGGAGATGAGAAGCCACGCTGCGCCTGGATGAGAGAGGCATGCACGATGGAATGGGGATATGTTGCAGTAGTAGTTGGCTCGCGCCTATCGAGATTCGGGAGCAGTGAATATCCAAGTCCGCTACGTGAGTTCATGAATCAGCAAATGGTCCACAGCTCACTGATTCGTGGCCTATCAAGGTATTACCGTTATTCTGGTAAGACACGACCTCGCTCGGACGGGCGGGACGGGTTGTGTGGCCCCTCCCGCTTTGGGGTGGAGATTGTGGAAACTTGAAGCCACAGGAGACCGAAGCCGGGGGGAGCCAGTGGATGAACGCTAACTTCAATCGCTAAGTGTGCGAATAAGAATTTTATGTGTTTTGGGACGGCGAATGAGCAATGGACCGTCCTGTGGACGGTGACAGGGCGTTAGCGCGTTCAAGTTCCAAGCGGTTGTTTGGTTCCCAAGCTGTTGCCAAACAACGCTGCCGGGGTATAGCCTCCGAGTTTGCGCCAACTTTGTCTCAAGTAAGTACCGGCCGCAAAAACAGATCATATTGCGATTACCTCATCACGCTTACGAGATCGTCGTCGACGACGACGACGAAAGTGGATTACAGATGATCATGCATACTTACGTAGCTTCTGGCAATTGATGAGGACGAGATTGGAAACAGTGATGACGAGGATTGACTGGAGGTGCTAGCGATGATGTCATGATGATGATGCCAGTGACGGTGACGGTAGCGACGAAGATCAGGACGAAGAAGGCAGTGGCAGCGACGAGCTTGACGTCGGTCTCAACATCGAATGGATGTCGACTCACAATCAGCCTCGGAAGATTCCGCCAGCGACGACGACACGAGTACAGTTCGTAATTCAAACCATTTCGTTTCCTCGTACTGAGTTTGACGGTCAAGTTCGTACGCTAACCCACCTCGCATACGCGTCCCGCTCTACGCAACTCGTGCACCCACTCAACATGACTCACGCATCCAGCTCAACTCCTGCATCCCCACGGGCCACAGCCAACATACCCCATCCTTTCCTCCCCCCCTCATCCGCCAACCCACACGCCCGAAATACGCATGCACCCATCTCTACAGTCAATATCGCCACCATAATAGCGAACGGCCCCCCGCGTGGTTACAGTAACGCGGAGTTCGTGCGAGGGCTCACCTCGTCGTCAGCCGACGGTAACCCTAGCTCCACGTGCTATCGCCACAGATATCCCCTGCATCAATGTACAATACAGATATAGAGGTAGGCAGTGCACGTGTCAATTGAATGCCACCACGCCGTGCCAGAATCAGTGGAGAGTCGGAGTCAGCATCAGATCATGTTCCAAAGAATGACATCAATCAACCAACACCAGGCTGGTCCTCGGACGGTCCAGCTGCCCTTTCTGAACCCAATCCTCACATGATGGGTCGTTATACGATCATCGGCGTGGGTATTATCCTCATGTTATCCCTGCATCACTTCACGAGTGCAACTAATAAATATGAAGGATCGTGTTCTGTGCAGATCAATATAGCTTCATGCATCGCAACGCCATCGAAAGTCGATGCATCTCCTGCACGCTTTTAATTCGAACGCGCATAAATAAGATCCTATTTTTGTGGACATCGACTTTATTTGATCATCAAACATTAGTGTCGGTTGAGGATATAAAGGTATTTCATGATGATTGCTCATGCTCATTGTCTGTCTCTCGCTCGCTTTTCTGCGAACATTTAACTCGCCTTTGTTTTCAAGACTCACTCCAAACATTTGTCTTCACACTCACAATGGCAGATCCCGCGCTCATCCAGACGCTTTGGGAAGTACAAACAGAAAATTATGTTGCAGGTGTGTGCCTTTATCATGTCTATCGAACTCTAAGGGAAGTTAATAAAACGCTACCTTCAGCCGCGGCGTGTGCACTCGTTATTTATGATCAAGGTACTTAGCTACGATTCTGATGCGTTTTCATTAGCTTTTTGAAGTGGTTTCTGACCCTGCTCATTCGCGGTAAAAACAATAGTTTTAATGTTCTCGCGTGAGGTAAGTACGCCAGATAACAATCCCAGTATTAGGTTCTTATCATATCTGCGCAGATTGATCATATATGGGTGTGTTCAATTGGCTAATAATATCCGAGTCACAATTGATCATGAAAATGCATGTGGAAGAATCGAGAGTGGAATTCTATGACTGCCTTATACGTTGTTGTCAGTTTGGCCCTTCAAACTCGTTCTCAGGTTCATACACTGATTTGGCTTTTACCCATCACTTTCTCGATATATCAGGCCCGTTACTCTGGAGATCTACAAGTAATGTAAGTCCATGCCAGTAGGCGATACCTATGAGTCCATGCGTAAGTTTAATTCTGATTGACAGTACAAACGCAACCAGTACGTGGAAAACCTTATATCTATCGGCTCGGGAGCTCCGAGTTGCGTAAAACCGTTCTGATACATTGGTTTTATCTCAGTGTACATATGTATCAATTGGACAACCTCAGTGAGTAAAATCTATTTGCAATTGCTGTTTCGATGCCTTTCTCATCATCATCATCCGAATCATCAGGGGTGAGTGATGGTATTCAGGTCTCCATCATTGACCAGACTACCATGGAACCCAAATAGTTGTAGGTTTACTGCTGTGCTCTATACCTTAAAATATATATTCACTATTTAATTTGCTTTGGCAGATGCGAACATGATGATAGCTACGGGCTGGGGACTGATCATATTTATTTTGGCCATGCAGGGTGAGTACTACTTGAGCATCAGCGTGACTGTCATGGCGGTGCCCTCTCATAAATCATAAATCCCTCCAGCCATCCTAATGATTCGTGTTTATGCCCTGTTCAACCGGTCGAAGAAGGTTTTGATTTTTCTTACGACCTTGCATGCTTTCCAAACAACCGCAATATTCGTGATGACAGCCTTGGTAATCAACAAACAAGCACTGCATGCATTCGGTGAGCTAGAGAGTACTTATCAACTGCAGTCGATGGTTATAAAATTTCCCATCCGTTTCCCATCTAGTCATATCCGTTAGCCCCGCCATCGGCAGTGTTGCGCAATATTTCACCCTGAATCCCCCCCTGGAATATTTGCCTTTTAATCAGGCCACCACATGTCTGGCTGTTGGTTTTGATATTATGTTGTTTTTCTTTGCGCTATGGGCGTTTGTAAGGCACGCCATGGAAGCAAAGAAATTGGATGGAGGATGGTCTATCAACGTACTTGTGAAAACATTGATGACGGATCATTTGGTGTATTTTGTTTGGTATGTCTTCTGTCATCTTCAAGCTGATCTAGGGCTGAAAGCGAACTGACTGATATGCTTTCCTTCTATCCAGCAATCTAACCTCGCTGTTGATAATTCTTTCTACGAACTACAAACCTAGTGGGGTGAGTACCATAGGCAATCCCAATCGTTTGTCTTATCATCCGACTAACAGTTCATATCTCATGCATATAGTTCATTGGGCTGTGCATGATCGATATTTCCAGCGGACTGGTAGTTATTGCTGGGCCTCACATGATGATCAGCCTTCGTGAAACCGAGAAGAAAACGCGAGGGGAAGGAGGGACCGTGGAAGGCGAAGTAAGCACTATTCGGTTTGGCGCCCGAGAGTTGCCCGCCCAGTCAGAGTCCGTCGTGGAGGAAGGCGAGGGGTTCCGAGCAACAGATGAGCATAGCGAATAGCTTTACATTCTCAAATATTTTGATCTGTTCGTACTTCACAGTACTCCTTGCTTCAATTCTTATATTTATATACATCTACTACGCTTTGTCTCTCGAATTGACCCGGCCCCTCTATCGCATGGAACTAGCAGATCCGTGAAGACTCGATGACAACACCGATACGTGATACACTTCGTGTCCATCTCGCTCTTCCTCTTGGGCTGCGAAAGCCGATACACGTCGGGGGTCTCTGGAGAGGATAATATTAA
>MU267988.1:0-12397 GCA_021014935.1 Hygrophoropsis aurantiaca
TATATTATATTTGTGTTCAATATTTAGAATCAACTTGAAATCAACGCTGCTGAAGCCAGTCTGAGGTGTTAGCATCATGTGTACCCGCCATTGTTAGAGTCTCTAAACGATAACCACGAACGCACGCTTCACGCTCACGCACGCCGTGTACGTGGGACAAATGGTCCCGCCCGTACCTGGGCTTTCCGTTCCAGCACCGTTTCGTGAAAGGATGAATTGCCTCCAGGGGCGTCGAATTCAAATAACGGCGCCACCCCGCCAACGCTCCTCGGTACTCACTAAAATTGCGAGGTCATACCGAGTCCTTCAGCCCTGCAGAGGAACGCAAGCCGCGTGTATTCAAGGACATGCAGCTCGTCTGATATTTCGAACGGAATAATCCCATGAAGAATATCCGAGCCCCAGGGATTCTGGAAGCCGACAGGACCATTGATGAATAAGTTTCGTGTGTGCCCGGGCCTTGTGAGTGACAGCGAGTGGAGTGCTAGAGGGCGGATGTCGTCTAGGGTTGGACCGCTTGCGTATTTCTCATCATCGGAGAGTGACTTGGACTCGGACTCGGATTCCGGGTTGGTGCTTCCACACTCATAATAACTTGGACTGCCTGTGGGAGGCGCAGTGAAGCGGAGAGTAGTAAAGTTGTCAGAGAAGGATTGATAAGTCCGTTATAGCCAAGTCCTCGTCAGTGATTTCGTAGGTTTGTCACCCACTTGTTGAGGAACGAAAGACTTTGCGGGGACGAAAACAGGACGAGAATTCAGGTAAAGGTACTCGGGCGAAAAAGACAGGATGAGGAGTTAGGGGGATAGGCAAACGCGAAAATGGGGGTTAGATTCAGAGGCCCCTGAGGTGGGACTTTTCGAGTCTGTCTTTCACCATGTATAGACTCCTTTTCATTGTCGTCTCGTGCATGCAGTATCCCTCAAGTACACACTTAGGCTGAAGTGTTTTAGCTCGACGGCAACTATTTGCATCCATGGACAAGAGGTGGGCCCGTAACACAGAAGGTATGATTGATAGTACACTGTTCAGCGTATACGACATCCAACTGGAGCTGGAAGAGACAAGTTGATGACAATAAATACGCTCACTAACCTGAAACTACTGTGCTACATAGGTTCATAATGTTTTGATCACTGTGCGGTCATATCCGCCACGGTCTGCCAAAATCTAGTAGAAGAAAGAAAGTCACAATGGGGCCAATTCACCTTCACGAACACAAGGTCAACACGTACGCGCAGCGTTCCAACTGGCCCAGATTGGTTTTAATGGGCATAACAACCGGCTGTGGGTTATTACCCTCTGTCTGGTTAAATATCATCTCTGTTTCATCGATGTAATACTCGTTCCAGTAGGGCGTGATATTCGTGGGATCAAATTTGGTGTTGACGTCGCCGAACATCGCGAACGATAGGAACGATTCAGCGAATGCGTTGATAAATTCGGTGTTGTTGTATGGGGGGGCAGTACCGTCATAGCTTTAGAACCACAACACATCAGCAATCAGAAAGTTATCTTTGTATTTAGTTCAAATGTATGGAAATACAAGAGACTTACTCGTTGAAATAATACGGGACATCATCGCCGTGGAGCGCAGGTGGGATGGCAAATTTACCCTGTGGGCGTATTTAGTTTACACCCGGACCACTCTCACAATGATGAAGTCAATATACCTTCCATGACCGCCCTTCGAATGCCTGAAGAAGGAAGTATGTAGGACATACCAAGATCGCTAATCAGACGCGACATAGATAGAAGTACTTGATCAGCGGGTTATGTCAAATGCAGGGAAACTAAAGTCTTACAATCGCCATAAACTTCGGCAGCTTGCTCGAGTGCTGATCCAAATTCACTGTACAGGTACGCTGCTTGTTGAACTTGAATAAGGCTGAGATCGGGAAATAGTTGCGCGACAAATTCGGTGATACTGAGCGTTTCATTTGGATTGATAAAATGCGGTCCTTCGTGAGCATTTCCGACAGCGAGGAGCGAATCCTGATTAAGACAAGCACGTTGATAGAATGAGATTTAAAGGTCTAATGTTGGTCGTTGGAACTGGAGATGAGCAAAGAACTTACACCGTTGACATTTCCCTTAGCAAGCGTAACACTTGGCCTTTCGACAATGAAAGTACCATCGACAACCGGGACGAAAACGTAGGTATGCCAGAAAGCTGTTCCGGCAAGGTACTCGTTTGCATCCTCTAAAATTGTAGCATTGGCCGCCCTGAGGCACGCAAGTGTATCAGCACTCGAAGAACACCTGTGAATGCCGAGTAATCGGGATTAGCGATGAAACGAGGACGTGTCCATTGCGACCTACCCCACATACCCAACCGTTTCGTTGTAGAAGAGCTTTCATGAATGATACATTAGTATGGTTGGCATAATGTACTACACGAGATGTATACCTGTGGAACCCGGTCATTATACGAGTACTGTGATGGCAAGAACGTAGAACTGGTGATCCCCGCTTTGAAAAGGGGAGGCTGGGTGTTGCCGCCGTGCGCGACAATATGTTGCAAAACAGAGCCGGCACCTGTAATACCTCATGAATACTGACCAGTCCAACCGAAACAAATCATTTCAGTGACAATTACCGTTACTTACCAGCGGATTCACCCCAGATAGTAACTTTAGAAGGATCTCCACCGAATACCGCAATCTATTTCGAACGATTACATAAGAGAGTAGCCCCGAACAAACGCAAGTGTACATACATTCTTCTGTACCCATTGAAGGGCAAGGTTTTGATCCACTACCAAGTTTTGTTCAATATATATCATACATGACACAGTATAAAATGGACTCACATAGTCCGGCATTGAGAGCACCGTCGGCTTTGACTTCGTTCCCAGACAGAAACCCTAGCCGACGAGAGAACGTATCAGCACCAATTCGTTGGGAAATTTTGGGAACATGGATGACTTGAGACGACTCGCGACGTACCGAAAACGCCGAGCCTGTATTGAAGTACGACTGCAACGACGCCATTGTCGGAATGGTCAAGCAGTTGTGCACCGTCGAATTCTTCTGCGTAGCCGGCTACGTATCTATCTCAGATACATCGTAACATTAATTCTCGGCGATATGGATAAGTATCAAGATGGATCGACTCACCCTCCGCCGTGGATCCACACTACAACTGGAAGACCACCTGTGGTAAGCGGCTCAGACGGTAATTGACCAGGAGGTACCCAAACACTGCGGTGAAAGCCAGACTAGTCAGTAATCGGCATTATGGAGGTATGCGCTGTAACACTCACTTTAAGAATAAGCAGTCTTCCGAGGCTGTCGGAGCCGTTGTGGCACGTTTTGCAGGTACGTTAGTACCGTCACGTTCACGCTTGTTGAACCCGTATATTGGCACAGGCGCCGTTGTCGTGTTAGTTCCGACACCGCTAAAATATTGACGCATTGTAAGTATCCCGATGACTGGACGGATGAAAAAGGATTGCTTTACCTTTGATAGCACATTGATGGCCATTCTGTAGCTTGTTGCACGCCGGAGATATTCGCGGGAGGTTGAGGCGCCGAGAAACGTAGATTTCCTATGTAGGATGCATATGAGTATACAGACATTTCCCAGCATTGATCGATCCGACGTCATTTCCCTATAGACGAGGATTCAACAAAAGAAGTTTTATTACCTATGGGTGGTGCTGCATAACGGATGCTGAGGAAGCTGGTGATATTCGTATTGATATCGACTGATCCTTGGTACTGTGCATAGCCGAGGTCCACGATTGGGGTAGAGGAGTTTGCGGTAAGGAGTGAAGGAGTGAGTGATGCGAAGACTCTACTATTCGGAAAAATGGAGAAGCATGCTAACAAAAGTGTAAGGGCCGCAGTGCGGAGAAATGGAGGCATGATTATCGAACTTGGGGTTGCAATTTTCCTGGGCTTACTAGATCATATACGAAACCAGGATTAAGCCGTGGCTACATAGACGTATTTCGTGTTATCGGTATTTAAGAGGCGAACGAAGGCTGTTGTTGCCCTGATGGTTAAAAAAGCATCAGCGCCTGTGATAGACATGAGAAGGAGGAAGGAAAGCAGAGAGGAAGTTAGCGGGCCGCGGTGGGATGTATCAGTCAACACCAAAGATCGCGTGACTTCGATGGGAGAAAAATGGATCTGACAGGCGGTGAGTTTGGAAGAAATATGGCTCGACGGATGATCAGGAGATCAGCCATGTGACTATGATGGCCTGCCCGTCTGGGTCCATGCCTTCTAGTTCTACCCCCAACCAAGGGAACTGTCACTGCCGCCGCCTTGTGAATCATAGCCACATACCTATGTGGTCTAATGGTCGCCAGGTATGTGCCACATCGCTCCATAGGCAACTCTCGGAGCTTAGCGCTCAACGTCAACCTTAGTGCCTGAAAAACTAGAGACTGATCTTGTCGATCATGCTGCTGCGCCCGATTCCGCCTCAATGCCAGCTAAAATTGAAGAACATGGTGCGATGGCAAGGAGGTTGATTAGGTAATTACTGTTGTGCGCGACTCCCACGCTATGTCTCCTTCGCCGTCATCGCGATTCGTAGACCAAGACAACAGAGACGCACAAATGTACATATAATGTAGCGCACACAACGACCACGTGCATACGCATACCTAATATTCACGCCTCTCGTCTCCCGCCGTTCTGTATATCTTCTATCCATCCTGCAACTGTATTCGTCCCGCAACTCTCGCTCTATTTCACGTCCCGTTGGATCCCCTGCTGTCGCCGTAACGCTGTGCTCTTCTCCCACCGTAGCGTCGCGCGCTCCCTTCGCCGGAGCCTCTCTTCTCAATGAACAAAGTGTTGTGTTCTCGCCCACGACGCAGATCTGTTCTGATCTGGCCAAGTACGAAGTTCCACGATCCTGACCCCGTACCAGGCCCCACTACTCGACGAGTAACTAGCACGGTCCCGACTTCTCCGCTCCGCCGCCACAATTTCCGGGTTGGTGGGCTACTCACACCTGGGTGCCAAAGAAAAGCACCCAAGCACTAAACCGTCTTCTCACGCACCAAGCCGCCTACCCATTACCAAGCGTATGAACAGAGACAATGGTCGAATATGATAATCTTCTATGTTCTGACGCAGACGCGCGGTACTTGATACTCGTATAGGTGTCGGTATCAGGTGACTCATACTTGTATCAGTATCGGCGAACGCTGGGGTCGATGTGTGGGACGAGCATTCGTATCGGTGGGTGGGTAGACCCGCACTCGTGATATCATCTATTCATCTAGCAACGCCATTCTCTCACCGCAATGTCTTCCCCCACCAAAACATCTCCCTCCGTCTTTTCTCGGCGAGACCTTGTGTCCTCGTCATTCTCTTTGCCTCACAATTCTGATCTGATCTGGGAGAGTAGCACAACTCGACGATTACGATCCCCCGCCCTCGACATTCTCAGGTTATTAGCGTTCACCTAAGCGAGGTTCTTCGCGGCGACGCATTGTAGCGATGACGCGACCACGATCTAGCAAAGTGTCGAGGTCGTATCAACAAGATCTTGCCTTGACCCTCGCTATTTTATGTGGGCTCAAACCTTCCTAGTGCCAAGCTGTCAGCCTGATTGGGCGGGTAGTCCCGCATTCGTTAAGCAGGAGACAGACAGTTTCTCGTTCAGCAAGGAGGTAGATCCACGCTCACATCGATGAGTAAGCGCCGACTCGAGTTTCCGGGTGATTAGGCTTCTTACCCTCACTACCCAATAGTAATTAGCATTTTCCTCCCCCCCCCCTCTTGCATGCACAGCAAGACAGTGGAGGGGATCCAGATTCAGAGTCAAGGTGCGCTCCATTCAACAAAAAATGAGCCTGAGACTTATGCGAAGCCACCCGTAAGACGTGCTATACGAAGCGAGGACACGCACGGCTTCCATAGCCTATGACGCGTGGCCAGCTCAACCGTGACTCCATCTCTCGCTCGCTAAACTCTAGTCTGCTCTAGTCACCGCAGAGGCCACACCTATTAGCTGGTGCAGAGGTCAAAACCTCATTGCCCGAAGCCACTTCGAATCATATACCCCTCATTTCACCCGACGCTCCGTCTGTGAATGTACAGCTAACCACACCGTCGTGTTGATCATGGCAGACAGAGCCTGGTGCATCGCAAAAGACAAGCGCCAGTCCACCCCAGACGAATACCCGGGACTTACGCTACTCAGGCCTTTCGCTGGCAGCGCGGTTCGTCTTCTCTGACCTGACTTCCATCTTGTCTTCATTCCATCATCCTGCCGGACTTACTACCAACGGCCCCGCGGTCCCCGCCCACTGATATGCGCTATAGCAAGTGTCGAGTTTCAACAATCTCGTTGTGGTAGCGTTGTTTTGTTTTTAAATCTTCCTTACCGCTTCTCAGTATCGTTTTTCTCGCAGGTTCTCCACAAACACTATCACGATGGTGCACGCTGGCAGGAGAAAGAGAACTCACCCGCATATGAACACAATACAGCCAACTCTGGGGCGCATGTGCTTTGTGTAATGAGTCCGATACGACTGACTCTTCCGGTTCATGGCTTTATTCATCACTTTGCACCACGTTTAGGTTGATACACCCGATCAAGTAAATTCTCCAAACGATGATAAACCTTGGACCTGTGAGCGTCAGTCTCTGACTCTCTGTCCCCGAAAAAAATCGCCGTTCGTGCAGTATGTATGCGCACATTTATTCACGCCAGATAACACATCACCACACACGATACCATGCACCCAACTCATCTCAATGGTGTCTCCCCATCTGTAGACTAATAAAAGGGCTCAGAGCATGCAAAACTGTACTTAACAGTCTCAGGCTACGAGTCTCGGGTGCGGAGTCCCTGCGGTTGGGTACCAGCTGTCACTACAAACGATCCTCCATGTCGCCGAGCTACTATCCCACTTTTTCCATCCCATCCTAGTGGTCATATTCCGATTAACGGAACTTGATGATTAGCACTCAACAACAGTGCCAGTAAAGCAGCGCGTACATCGACACATCTTGTGTGTTAGTGTAGTCGATAATAAACACCTTACACGTCCCATTTATCATCTTGAAATTGACTAATGGAAACGCGACTGGCTGATTCTACTAACGCGCAAGTTATGAGTACTGAGCCAATACATAGTACAATTTCATTCGCATGTCACTCTCATTCGACAAGGCCCAACTGGACCCTAAAACGTTCTCATTCTCATTCTCATTCAAATACATCGCAAGCACTAAACACACTTTCAAAGGACTAACGGCCGAGCGCTGCCCACGCATCTCACCCACACTTCACTCTTCGTTCGCTTCATTCAGCATTTTGTTCTCTCCCTTGCGGAAGGAACTTACGCATAGTATTACTTATGATGGATACATACATATTTTACCTACGAGTGCGTACTGTTCGCATTGTCTACCATAGGGCTTAGCCCCAACGGACAATAAACAAGGATTCAAAAAAAGGTCCAATTGGCATTGCAGGAATACTCGATCAAAAACATGAACAATGTAAGCTTTCAGTACATTAGATGTCTTCCTGTGTTCATATTTCAGAAGGTACTCTATTCCAGAGGTGTAATTCTTCGTCGTATTGGAATAAATAAAAGTCCGAGTCGCGATAGCGGTAAATATAAAATGTCAGTGGGAAAAGTTCTTATCCGTCATATATGGCAGGAAGCCCAAACCTTCCCGTGGATCTACAGTATCAGGGATGTCCAAGTATGAAACGATAAGATACTTGAGCTGATGAAAGGTGGGTAGTTCCAGCGGATTAATCTCTATGTAAAACTCGTTCTGCAACGTTAGGTGCGTGACCTGTGGAAATGCATGGATCAAGGCTGGATCCATCTGTGCGGAAGAGTGAGAGCCCGCGAGCTTGAGGGTCTTGACTTGGGGAACCTGGGGGCAATCGAATTTGGGTTGGTGCTAGTGTTGTCGCGGACAAATAGATTGGATGATGCGCTCTCAATGTCATCTATGGTATAGATAAAATCCCACATCAAGAGGGTGACATGACACACAGGTGGGGCAGAGAGCGACCTGAGAACTTTCCAAGCAAAATCAGATACGTATATCACTGTTAAGTTCTCGAGCATTGGCAGGCCGACGACGTTGCTGCTTTCCTGTTCTTCCGAGTCGAGATCCACGGTGCAGCACAGTTCAAGTGCCTTGAGCCGCGGTGCTGCAGACAACAGCCGTATGAGATTACTGAAGAACTTGATTTGAGCCTCGCTTTTCACATCGAAATAGGTGTGTATGGTCAACGAGGTTTCAGTGCTGTTCCCCATAATGATATGTCGATGGATGGTACTGACTGACTGACGGGCGGGTATAATGAACGGTGTTGCGATGCTGAGAGATTAGGCGACTGTTGTCAAGTGAGCTTCTTCGCGCTCAATACGAACTCCGAGTCAAGGGAGTTGAAATCACCGATCCGGGATTGCCAAACGAGATTGGGTTTTCAGGATCATATACTGCTACGCGATTCAAACTGCAGCCCAAGAGTATAAAGAAAATAGGCTTACCTTGCTATAGCTAAAGGCCCATCAATTGATTGGGCTGGCGCAAAGCTTGGTTCCAACTCAATTCCAGCTTACGGCGAATGTTTTCTCCACAAGGTTGACATCTAAATTTGGCAAGAGCTTTCGATTATAACAAAACCAAACACACACCCAATTGTATGGCGCTGCATCGCGACCACTGGCAAAGTCACCACAATTGCACCACACTCTGAATCTACGCCCAGTTCCCTACATAAAGTGACCCCAATCAATCGAGTCTGTACCAGCATCTCACATGAATCATATTCCTTTTGAAACCGTAAGTTGCACTACGCCCCGACTCTCGTTTTTCTGTTTTACCCACTGCCTGTTCAGCCCATAAAGCCAGACACTAAACTCGGCGGCTACACCATGGACATCACGTTCGCACACGCGCTAGCTCTGAAACTCGGTATCGAAGTCCGCGAACCAAAGGATCATGATGACGCCGGTTATTACAGCGCTTTTGAGAATGACTTCAACGGCTGGCTTTTCGACGGAGGCTTGTTGGCTTTCAAGGCCGCAGTTATCTGGCCGCCGGATGCAGGCATCAGCACTGTGTCACTTTTCCTCATATCATCGTTTGTCAAGTTTCCCCCAGATGGAGACAGAGGCCTTCCCCTCGTCGAGGGCGAACATGATGCCGATAACGCGCTTCGAAAGTGGTTAGAGGAGACATGCAAAGTTCCGAAAACGGAGTTTCACTGGGGGACGATGGTCGACAACAACTTGATCACTCTCGGTGGGGTTCAACCGAAGAAGAGCTGTAGGAAATTTGGAAAAACGCTATCGCAGGAGGAGACACTGTCATGGTTGAAAAAAAAGGCGGAGAAGACTTGGCAGTCAAAACTTAACTATGCTCGCCGGCAGAGAGTCACAGAGGTGAGCAATTCGTATAGCTCGCAGGATTTTCCTTACGCGGTGACGCATGGGATCCATGAATTCCGCACATAATGTTGGCCCTTGTGCAGCTGGACACGCATTCACTCAGCGGGGAGATAGACGAGCATTCGCCCAGTGATAAGAACGCCAACTTGTTCGCTTTATCATTGTCGCAACAATGTTCAGCATCACAAGAACCACCGCGTCGCTATCTCTATTGAACGAACATACGAACGTGGGTGGTATGGGGTAGAAAACGAATCATGCTAATCGCACTCATTTGTATTTGTATCTGGGTAGTAAGTTTCTATAGATCTAACCTGCAAAACTTTTGAATCTTACAAATGTAATTTGCGATAGGCATGTTTCGGAGCAGCTGCTATTGTGGATCTATTCGCTTTTCGGTCAATTAAATGTCGGTCGCAGTGCGTCCAATACCAACGAAAACTTTGGGATTTGTATTCACTGATTTCCTAGATGTTCCTCCTCCGCAATCTCTGCAATCAAACACGGCTGCTTCCCACCAGACGGCTCGCCATTATACGTATGGATTTTCTTTTTTGGGGGATCTTTGAGCTGGGTGAGCCAGTGATTTTACCACAAACACAATCCTGTTCTCTGACGAGGCATCGTCGATTGGTCTTGGGCAGCCATTTTACTGCTGGCTGTTATGAAAGTGTTCTACCATGACCACCGTTCCCGTATATTTCTGATCATGCGAAATGATATATTCTATGTGCTATGCATTCTCCGTAAGAAAATCTCCGAGTCTAATCTCGTTTATAACCGATGTTTATCATATCCGGCAACCCCTGACAGTGATATCTTTGTTTAATATCGTCATTATCACCGACATCAGTGTATGTCCACCTCGTTTCATTCGTTTTATGTTTTTCGTTGATCGGAGCGGTTCTTGAGTATATTTATGTGACCTCAGCAATAACGTTAGGGCTCTTACACACATTTACCACGAAAGCAATCGCTGATTCGTATAACAGGCTGCAAATCGCTGTACAAAGTGTCTTTACGTCCCGCCTTTTATTCAGTCTGCGTCAGATCATGCAGCAGCAGCGCCATCAAGTTGTGGGGTCTAACGTACGCTCCACAGAACCATCCTCTGCGCCTAGCATCGAAATGCTTCCGGTGGTATCCGCTCTAGCGCGAGCTCCATTTCCAGGCCCCAGTTGAGCGGTTTAGGTTGAAATACATTCCAGGTAAGTCCGTGTTTTTTCTTCGTAACACAGTATGTAATATTTATCGGCATTTGCGCAATTGTATCAGCATGAACTCAATCCCAATTTCTTCTAAGTTCGAACCTGCCAACTGCAATGACAATCTACGCAACCCACCAAGAGCTTGACGAGGATTTACCGGTATGATATGAAAATGATGGACTCAAAAGCGTGCTGATACGTACGGCAATGGCGCCAAACGATGTTCATAACTTGAAATTATCGGTTGATCTACTTATAGCGCCTCACAAATTAGATGCATCTGACACATTGTTCGGATTGTTTCGTTTTTTCTTGTGTATGGATATACTGACGGTGATGCGCACTGGCAGACACTTCTAATTGTTTTCCTCATTCATTTCCTCAACTGTCAACGACATCGCACCGCAACACACACATCTCATTATCACTTCCGCCGCCTTTGTAGCGGCCGTCCAGGCACGCGTAATAGAGGATGAACGTGACAGCGAGCGGTGGGTATGGGCGGTAAGAGTGAGAGTTCTCGACGTGTACGCACCAATGTAGCACGAGTCGTCTTCCTTGCGGCCGTCGTAGTTACAGTCCATACACCGTGACTGCATCGCACCATATCATTATATCATGTCAAATCAGATCACGTCGGCGATCACATCAGATGGCATGTGGGGATGAAAAAAAGGGAAGGATAAAACCAAACGCACGACTTTGTTCTTTGAGCGTAAGGGTCGCCCCTTTGATTTGAGTCATTTCTTGCGACACATATCGCTCGCTGGTGCGCCAGTGAACACCTCGAGAATCGTGGTGGTCGCGGGAACGAAACCCGTGCGCACGCGGAGCGGGTGCGCAGACGACACATGTGAGGCGGTGCAGGCCCGTATGCACTTTCACTCGCAGACAAAAATCAGCCTGAGCAACTGTAGAGCGCGTTATTTAGCGTTGATCTGTGACCGAGCGTATATCCCTGGCTAAAACGATAGGTATAACCCTCGAATAATTTTGTTTTGAGAGTATAGTATCAATGTCTCGGTCTCGGTACGAAAATGGGAAATTCTTCTTGGTTTCTCTTCAAACTGTAGTGTGCTCATAAAAAACCATTATGATTTGCCAATGAATGACGCTTCACCATCCACGATCTACGAGGGCGTGTGCCTTCTTTGTGTGGTAGCTCCGCCTTCTTTGTCGCGCCGGGGAACGTACAGCGTAAAGCAGGGCGGTGTGCGGCGGGCAGAATGCCGGGGGACGCAGGTGGTTGCGGGGTGCGATGGCACGGACAACCGTACTCCATCGATTCAATCTAAGCAGATATCTTGATGTAAATAAAGTACTTGTCTGCTCGCTGGGGCGAAATCGAAAATCTGCGCTCCAAGTTTAAAATCAAGGAGCGAGTCAAGTGCAGTACGTCAATCTGTGGTTTGCCTTCGGGTTCCAATCCTCACCGAAGTATTATCCGCCGCACCCGATTCCGACATCCAGTGTGACAAACGCATCCAATGCGAAAACAGAAGAGATTGCCATGCAAGCAGCGAATAAGCTTATAGATAGATAAGTACTACAACGCGCTGAATGACAGTACCTACCGTAAAAGATCTTCGGAGAGCATATCCTGCGTTCAGAGCTGCATGATTTAACCGATGAGTGTTGAATGTTGAATATTCTGCTGACTCCCCAGGATAAAGGATAAGCTGGGTTGATAGCAGTATGGTGGACATCGTTTTGGTTTTTTAAAGTGAACTTGAAGAAGAGACATTGAATACCGAGGTCCCGAAAATCGCTGTTGTGTACCGCGCCCACGTGCGTG
>MU267989.1:0-21755 GCA_021014935.1 Hygrophoropsis aurantiaca
ATCCGCCGGAAATTCTTGGTATGGGGGTTCTCTTGGACGCTGTAAACATTTGACAGTAACTTTTGGGTTGTGGAGGTGACGTGGATTTCGGAGAAATTGACAGTGATCATCATATTTTTTTCACGGTTCCGGGAGTGGCGCCACTACGCGGACGGTTTCAAACCCCGGAGTTCATTTATTCCAGAGATACTCATATCACCTCGTCAGCATCTGATCAGCATATATATAATTTCATCCACCTGGTTCAATGCTCAACACCTATGCAACACCCCACCGTTTTCCGGATCGATTCAAAGGTCCTTTCTGTAATACAATGCTGATATCAATGTAAGTGTTGACACCTATGCGATGAGCGAAATAAGAAGCGGAACAGAGTGTTTGTGAACCATTGAGTTGCCAACTACCTGAAAGAACCCCGAATCCTACCGGGTAAGAAGCCCCCGATCGCTTACGTGCCTAAAACATTTGACATCGACATCGCGTCTGGATTGATTCGGCTTCGAGTGTTGTGGGTAGGACGGCCCTTTCCAACCCGCTCGCTTACTGTAAGTTGTCCAACAAACGCGATGCTCCATGTGGATTCCGACTCCCGTAGTCGCAACAATTCGACGTCGCATGGAGATCGGAATTGCAAGATTGAAGAGCACCGCATGTTTGAGAGGGTCAGAATTCGAAGTGGAGACCTGGTATAGATACGATACTTAAAAGGTGATTATGGTGTCCCTCGCTGTGACATTTCCCCTGCAACGCTAAGTGAGAAAGCTTTCCTTGTGTGGTTTTCCTATACAAACTGATAGTTTTGCTTGACTGTTAACAAGCTTTAATCCACATGTCGTTCGAAAACTTCCCATTGGACAAAGCTCTTTATGATGTTATGGTAGAACCGGAGGGAATCTCGTTCCTGAAAACGCAGACTGGTATTACCGATAATGAGGAGCTTAAGGCGCACATTCTGGATCTTCAAGCGAAAGCATATGCGGTTAGCTGCTTCTCCTGTTAATTTCCTGGTTAGCTTACTGACATCAATTGTGGTAGGTCGAACCATACCCCTGCATCCGAGCTTTCAGATTCACTCGGTACGCAATGACGCTTGGGTTGAACAAGTTACTTGGCTGAACAACTGTGAATAAAGGCTGAAAATATCCAAGCTCCCGGCATATAATCAAGCGCTGAAACTCGGTCGGGAGCGCGAGGGCGCTATTCTCTTGGACATCGGTTGCTGTTGTGAGTAAAGGCATCCAGAGCTTACAGTTATCGTCGCTCAGCCAGTCCGTCCCGAAAATAGTCGGCAATGATTCTAGAAAAGCGGCTCAGGATGGATTCCCAACACACAACATAATTGCATCAGACCTTCGAAAGGGTAAGGAACACTGGGTTCTCGCTTCCCTATTGCTGATGTTATTCGTCGTTGCAAGAATTTTGGGAGCTTGGCCACGAGCTATTCAAGACGACGCCAGAAACGTTCCCTGCTCGTTTTATTGCAGGCGACGCGTTTGACCCTTCAATGCTCCAGGTTATCCTTCCTCGGAATTCTGTCAGCACAGCGCGTCCGGAACTATCTACTCTTAAATCTCTGAACCCACTGCGAGGTCATATCTCGGCCATACACGCATCTTCTTTCTTCCACCTTTTCAATGAGGAGCGTCAGTTACATATGGCACGGGCCCTGGCAGGTTTACTGTCTCCTGAACCCGGGTCGGTGATCTTCGGGTCTCATGGTGGAATCGCTCAGAAAGGAATGGCTACTGACGATATATTTGGGCAAAAATTCGACATCTTCTGTCATTGTCCGGAGTCTTGGATAGAGATGTGGGACGGCCAAGTATTTGAGAAAGGAACCGTCAAGGTTGAGGCGAGATTGAAAGAATTGCCAATGCGAGACAAAGCACACGATTCGCTCAGCCTTTTGGCCTGGTCAGTAACTCGTCTGTAAAATAGAAATAAGCAGATTGATCGGAAAGGTTTTTTGCTTACTTGCAAAGTCGATCAGTTGCCTCTGCGGAGGACATCACATATGCGCTGTAAGTGATGATATACTTTCCAATGCATTGCGACATGGTACGTGCGATAACTCAGAGACTCATCTTTATCTGGTGACAGTCCTCGGGCTCCGGCCGTGAAACGAAGACGAAAAATACGATACATACATATTGATCATCGATCATTGTTGGAAGGTTGGAGGCCCGGAGTAGTCTCCCGTAGGCAGACCAAATAGAAGGAAGACAGTCGTTCCTTCTATATAATGGCCCGGAGCAGGTTCAAGTTGATCGACTCGGACACAGTGAAGGCTCGTTTCACTCGGCAATGTCCGAGGTGGCTACCAGTGCAAGTCTGTTAAGACTTCCAACTTGAGCTTGAACTTGGACATTCAATCAGCTCGTCAGCCTAGTCAAAAGTCCTCCTGGATGATACCTCACGATCTCTTTAAATTCATAGCTCTCCGAGGCCCGCTGACTGAGGCTCCAATTGTAGTCTGGGGCAGTACTTAGCCTATCATGATTCGATGATTTACTACTTAACACCGAGCCACAATTTACCCAAAAACAATGCAGACTTACGACGGTCGAAGGCCTCCACTGGCCGTATCTCTGAGGTACTTCATGCCGCGCGACGCCCGACATGCCAACCGCTGACACATCCCGCTGCTGTCGCACTGTTATGAGATTCAACGAGTAATGCCAAGTATTGGGTATGGTTCTCCAGACCCATCTCGTGTCAAATCCAAACATCCCAAAGCTAAGTGTCTGCAATTAATTCTCGTCATTCGCTTTTGATCCCTCGCTTGAACAGCATTGAAAAGGCACATCGCCAAGGATCACAAAAAGCAGCCTAATGTTTCATGAACGGTACCTGGTGCTCTTCGCTGCAACCAACGACAGGTTAACTTCCGTTCTTCGTCCGTAAACCTGTCCGCCGCATCGTCTCCACCATAGTACCCCATATTCGTCCACCCCGAGATTTCCCTTGTATACATTCAAGTGGTTTAACCACCAGATGGAAGATTTGAACCTTGAATCGATAAAGAGCTTTTCTTTGAAAAGAATGTCTGAACATACTTCTGAACTTCGAAGTTCTCGCAGTCCCAGTTCGCAGGGTTTTCGTCCGTCGCATCGGTCGCTCAAACTCCTTCGGACACGTAAAATATGAGCGGCATTTGGCAAGTTCAAATGGTCCGGACATCCAGATCATTCCACGCACTAGCGAACATGCCTACATACTTCTGCCAATCCTCGGCAGGGGCCTTCATACAACAAATCCGTTCTAGGTCTTATTATTGAACGCGCTCGGGCCTGCTCAGAAAAATATAAATTTCGCAAGTTGTGGTGAACTAGCTCATCAACCAAAAGCCCAACCCAAGTTCTTCTCCTAATTTCTAGCCACTCACAAAATGTTCGCTCGTACATCTGCTCTTCTCCTTGTCCCCGTGTTCGCTCTCGCAGCGATTGCCATGCCTGCTGAGCTTGATACTCGCGATAATAGTCAGTGCAACACAGGCTCCATTCAGTGCTGCGATTCCACCCAATCTGTTTGTGGCCCTCCCAGTCCGATATTGTGTCTGCGCGACGTATTAATATTATCTTTGCAGAGCACCGATGCCTCAACCACCTTCCTTTTGGGCCTCCTAGGTGTCGTCCTTGGGCCTGTCACTGGTCTCATTGGTCTTGACTGTACCCCCGTTTCTATTATCGGTACTGGTACTGGAGCAGTCTGCAACCAGGAGCCAGTCTGCTGCACTGACAACACCTTCGTAAGTCACGATGTGTCAAAACCCTTGATCACAGTTTGAAATGTTTTGGGTTTACAGAACGGATTGATCAACATCGGATGCTCCCCCATCAACCTCAACTTGTAGTGGATGGTGTCCCTATCAAGAAGCATGGCTTAGCTAGATGGAGAGTGGCCAGATGAACTAGTATTCAGGATTTTTTTTGGGCATTTAAGATGTAACTTAAGCAGCTATGGTACTATATCCAAGGGTTATTCCGCTGTATGGGTGAAGAATCGGTCACGGCCAAGATGCAAAATATCGGGGATAACGACCACTGAGTGTCACTTAAAAGCGAAATTCCCTGTATTTGATGCGGGGATCTGTTTAGTTTCTTCCAGCTATGCTGATTTTGGGCAACATGATTATCAGCGAACTAGATCAGGCTGATGTTGCGTCGATCGATTTGCAATCATTATTCGTGAGGCTACTAAATTTCCTTGAAATCTCCTGGTGCTTACAACTTGAACCTACATATCCTAAACACATTTTACTGGTTCCGCCAGACTTTCATCCAACTTCCATCCCACAACCGGGGCTTTGATCTATCTGATCTATATCCGGAATGATACATTTTGACAATCTATGATGGACTCACAGCCGCCCAAGGCACAGGATCCTTGCCAGTGATGGCACAGTTTGGCGCCCAGGTGCTCCATAAAGGCTGACCCCACCTTTGCGGCAGACGCGATCGCCCTTGCTTCGTCCTCATACGCAGCATCAGTCAGAATGAAGTACGCCTCGCGAAAATATGTCGATCTCATCCGCCAAACGACTGCAAAATGGGCAAACTGGGATCCTCCGATTCCGATCAAGGTGAGTATTCGAGCCTGATCTGCTGCCTATCATCACCAACCGGTGGCCAATATTGCTAGGTGGGGAGTTATGGAACGATCAATGGCGAGACGGGGGAGCTGGATGTAGAGGGAAACATATACGATGCGACCTTTGAAGAGATCTGGAAGACACATTTCCCCAACATAAATCTCAAGGATCACCAGCCAAAAGTTGGCGAGCCCGACGAGGATTTCGTTGTATCTTCTGTTGGTGTCAGGCGCAGAGACCTTAAGATTGGCCCTGAGATGTACGTATGACAGTTCGTGAATATGTCCAACACAGATCACTGATTTCCCTGATTTTCGACTTTCGGGTACCGCTGATCAGCGGCCTGACAGGGGTTGCAAATGTGTCTCTGAAAGGTGAATGGCAGTTTGCTACGGGTCGCCGGGGAGCGTTACTTGTTATGCACAAACCACGCCAGACCTACCTCCCACCTGGAGAATTGTTAAAGCCTCTATACAACATTCCCGAACTGAAGGACAAATACATCGTCACCAGCGTATTCTCATGTCCTGCATACTCCATTTATCTGTCGGATAAGAGTATGTTTCAGACTTATGTCGTCTTTTGTGGTATCCATCTGATCACATCGCAGGCGGGGAAAAAGTCTCCCTTGCGCTGGTTGCCAACGGTCCTATCCCAACGGCACCGATTGCAAATATCGGTGCCGAGCTTGCGCTGGATTGGTGGACGGATTCACAAACCAGTTTCCTACGCAAAGCTGCCAGCAAAAAGGGAGACTATTCTTTCACTCCCCTTTACGCCCTAAAGCGCAAGTTGCCAGTTATCAGGCGCCTATTCCGTGACTCGCCAGTACCTGAGCCAACGGGAGATGACTTGTCAGTATCGTTTGTATCGATTGCACACGTGTTGTCTGATCTCTAGATTCTTGTCGCAGCTGGATTGACGTGCCACAGCCTTGGGATCCTTTAGACGAAGATGGCGAGTTGGATCCTGTTTATGACGGCTCGGATGTGAGTCATCTCTTCCATGTTATATCTGTTAGAAATGACGGGAGCATATTCCTTTAGGACGAAGACGATGCTGGATTCGATAAAGAAAATAACGCCGAGGAGTGAAGCGGCCATCAAGCCACACAAAGGGTGACGCTTTATAAATCCAGACGAGCGTTCACCTTCAGTTCGCCCCTTTCAATCTTCCTTATAAACTCCCTCGACATCCAAGTTTTGATCAAAGCTTCTGCACAATAACTACACCTGGAGTCTGGATTGCACTCGATGTACTACTTACCATTCATTCCGCTGTTCTAAACTCAGTTCCCTTCATCGATGATCGATGCAATTAGTTAACACTTCTCAGTCTCATTCCCAAATCCAAATCACTAGTTACACCTAGCCATTTCATTTGTTCGAACAACATGTAGGAATTTTATCTATGCCACAATTATGTTTATATCACAAGCATGATTATTCAAGGGAATCAGTTGGTCATGATTTATAGGACGTGTAAAAGCTTAGATATTGATCTGCGTGGATAACCAGTAACTACACGAATTAACAGATAACGAAGGTATAAAAGTGCGAGCTCATCGCGAGTGGTACATATACACAAGGCATGCTGCCCAATAGTGATACCAGAAATCCCGAAGATGAGTATGGAAAGAAAAACCTATTGAAACAATGCAAACCATAAAAACACAAATGAACGAGAGAAGCCACGAAAACGAGGAATCGAGATACTGTACAAGCGACAAATCTAGTCCACATATAGAGATGATCTATGCAGAGCCACTCTCTGAGGCAGGTATATGAGCCTTCTCACCTAGATCACGGCCGGGCGTAGCAGGAATTCCAGAGGGGGGACTGGTCTGCGGCGGATAATTTGCATATGGTGGCGGCCAAGCAGCAGGATACCCACCGTAAGGTGCATGTGGAGGAGGAGGCGGGTAGTACGGGAAAAAACCTTGCTGCTGATGTGGAGGTTGCTGTGGGACCATACCTTGTTGTGGCGGCTCAGAAGCACTAGGCGGTGTTGAATAGCTGGAGTATGCATATGGCTGAGGCGGTGTGGGAGATGTTTGATGAGGTGTTGTAGGTGAGGGGTTAGAATACGGTGGTGCAGAATAGACAGGAGGAGGCGCAACAGGATAACCGGGAACGCCGTAGTAATTGGGTACATGGTAGGGTGGGTAGTGGGCGTGGGCGTGAGAGGGCATCGATGACATTGACGCTGGATCGGCGTAGCCAGGTGGCGGCGGTGGCGGGGGGTGAGAACCTGTCGAGGTAGACGGCGATGGCAAAGGTGGATGTTGTTCTGTAGGAGATGCGGAATCACGCTGAATCCCTTTACCCTTACGTGACCTCTTTCCGCCCGCACTACCGTAAGGTGCGTAACGCGCCCCGCGTTTCCCCTCGGATACCCGGCCATCAGTCAGAAGAGGAAGGCCGGAAGATAGCGGGGCCGAGAGAAGTGAGGGAGCGGTATCGATATCATCCGCTTCGCCGCGGTAACGCGGCACACCATCGACGCCAATCTCGACCTTAGGAGGATTGCGGAAGTGCGTCTTGTCAAGATATTCTGGACTTATGTCGAGCGACGCAAGTTCCGGGAGAGAAGACGGCGAGCGAAGCCGCCCTTGTTCGACATCTTCTACCTTGTAATAAGATATAAGATGCTGAGATACCCCGCCTATGGTCAGCGAGAACGTCTGAACGGAATGGAGGTGAAAAGCGTGAGAAGACAAATATGGCAACGACGAGCTGAAGACCAAACCTTTTTCATGAGCCCGTCGGATTTGAATTTGTAGCTGTTGGTAAGACTTCCGACAAGAACGCGTTCTCGATGCCTATCGACACCCAGTGAACTTGAATCGCCTTTGGGACGACTTAAAGTTTGGCCCTCGAGCCTGACGCCATCGACGTTGTACTGGGAATGTTCATTCAAGTCTGAGGCAGGGTCTGAGCGCACTCCCCTGTGACCGGCACCCCGTTTATCAGTCTCGCGATATAGAAGAAAATTGCCAAGGATGCGACTTGGACTCCAAAAGAAACCGTCGGTCCAACGCTTGATGCCGCTCTCGTCCTCGTCAAAAACAAAGACCGAGCCAGAAGTAATCATCTTGCGTTCAGAATCCACCAGACGTCTTGTTACTCTTGGTATAAGTCCCCGCCGTGCGGCCTCAAGAATAAGTAAAGCATCGCCTGTGGTCTCTATCCAACCAGACCACGGCGGCTCTGTCCATGTCGCTGAGGGCGATTGGTTCCCACCACTACCGCTGGCACTGATCTGCTGATTTGCGGACATTGCTCAATTAAACTCTGAATGGAGTCTGTATATTTCATGATCGAATGAGCGTAAAGTGGTGCAAGATAACAAGAGTTATCAGCCACCTGCTAAAGTAAAGTTTATGGACAAAGTTGACTCACCGAGCAGGTAGATTTGCGGAAGGAGGATGAAAATGCGGCAGCTGTTGCGGATTCAGGATCCGACTCGCGCCACAACCATCTCTACTTAAGCGCAATGGGTCCGTGCCCTCTTATTTCTTTCGCTTCCCGGTATTCGCGATGGTCATTGTTCTCAATGATCATTTTTGCAGCCATGTTTTACGCCTGGAGAATCTGTGATTGTGGAGAAATCGTCAGATTTTGACCAGTGATGAAACAAAGTTCAAGCTGCAGTAAGGTTTTCTCAGCCACTTCCAATACTCCGTGAACCTTCTGCGAACCAATGGCTTGCATTCGGAGGCTCCGATCGAGTCCAACCAAACCTTGAAATGACAGGTATGCCTCACTGTCACTTATCAAACTAATGGCAGATTTTTCTGTGGGTCTGGCAAGGTTTGGCAGGACATGGTCTGCGACCCCCTGGAGTCGTATGCTCGCTTGATATCACGAACTGATATCTTAGTAGTGCTATTTATCGGCATGCATGCCGGACACATTCCGAACAATTCTCCCTTCTCCGAAAATCCTGCTTTGTTATGCCCACCTGGTGCGAAAATTTAGATGCCATTTGATTTCATGTGGGTTCCTACCAACGGCCGAGCATTTAATACGATTGAGCGCTACACAGTGGAGATAACATTGCTCGGCCGCCAAAATTAAAGACATTTCGCGGGTAAAAACCACCCTCGTGTACAATAGATTGAGTTTGGCAAGTCTTCAGCCCTCTCAAAAGTTGATTACATGGTTGAAAACTGATCTTTGGCAGTCAAAAGACGGTATTTTTTTTTTTAGTTTGCAGTCCGTCGTTTATACGCTATGGACTGAACCTTCACAAACATCGCCATCGTTCTTTGACGTGCAGTCACTGGGGTAGCTTGTCCCTGGATAACTCCCTCGTTCAAGCTCGGGACTCTTGGAAAGTAGTTACCATCTGTCTTGGTCCGATCAAAATCCGTATCCTCTGCCGCATAAAACTTAGGAATCAACTTGCGCTGTTTGCATTTCCAGTTTCCCAAAGTTACTTTGCACCTGCCGCGCGAGGTTTGGATGGACTAATTCTCCCCGGGATGTCAACTTCCCGACTTTTTGCACCTACGTTTTTCTATTTGTAGGGTTACATTCCCCCGTCTACAGCGGAGGTACCCCAGCTCTCGTTATCTACACGCACTGCGAAGCGGGTATGATACCCGTACCCCTTGCAAGTTCTGCCACCCCAAATGGCGTTGGAAGTCGATCTGCGACTACCCTGGATGTTCCCGAGGCACATGAAGAATGATTATACCGTCGGTTTCGGAGGTACGGGACCTGCATATTTGTCGAGAAATTGTTTAGTAAATGACACTCTTCGGAACTTGATTGACATTGAAGGCACCGTTTTGATTGTCATCTATGCCCTCGACATCAGGATAAATTTGTCGACCTCTTTCCTTGGGCATGGTATGTCCAAGGGACGCAAGGGAACGCTCATCATTGGACGTCACCACAAGTACCTATCGCCGCCTTGTTCGCTTGGCGCAAGTGCGGCATGTGTTTCTTCAATACCCATTGATGTCCGAGCGAAGGCGAATAGCGGAGTGTGTAGCTAGGTCAATTGGTATGTTCGAGATCTATGAGTTGTTCTGTTCTGGAACTCGATTGTTCCCGATAGACAGGCTGGATCATACACGGTCCCCTTCCATTGAAGTATAAAAGACTTGAGTTGGGATGTACTGAAACTAAGTCAGGGAACAGAATGGTTCTCGCTAGACTTCTCTTCTCAGCTTTCACCTTTTCTGTGTCATCGCCGGTATGCACAAGCTGGACGTCCGACTTTTGTCTTTCTGACTTCCATTTTTCTCAAGGTTGCGTATGCTCGTGGTCTGCGTTCATTTAATGACTTACAGCCTCGCCAAACCAACGCTCTCCCTGGGACCTGGTCAGCGTTGGGATGCTACACGTAAGTTCAATAACGAACTTTTTAGCAAACTTTCGCTTCATACATTTATTAGCGATAATGGAGGGGCCCGAACGCTTTCAGCAGCATTGTATGCCGATACTGCAAATATGACCATTGAATCATGCATCAACTTCTGTTCCACCGGTTCGAATGCATATATCTATGCGGGTGTCGAATATGCACAAGAATGCTGTAAGTACATCTCGTCCACCGTATTATCGTCGACTCCTAATCTGGCTTGCTTCTGGTACTTCTGTAGATTGTGGAAATTTCATCGCCAATGGCGCTACTAATGTCACAATTTCAGACTGTAATATGGCATGTACCGGGAAAGCGTCTGAGTTATGCGGGGCGGGTAACAGGCTTGATATATTCTGGAGCGGCGCTGCACCTCCTGCTGCCCCCATCATCGTACCAAGTGTTGGCAACTGGACATCACTCGGGTGCTACAGGTATGTCATTGAATGGTGTTTGGGACCTCAGACAAGCCCTAAAAATTGCCAGTGACTCCGCTGCTACCCGCGCACTCGCCTACGGAACTGCTACCACAGGCGGTGTTACTGCTGAGAGTTGCACAACCGCATGCTACAATGCTGGGTACCCTTTAGCAGGCATGGAATATTCCACCCAATGTTGTTCGTATTCTTCAAATATTGTTTCGATTATCGACCCACTGATGAGCCGAATACCAGTTTGTGGATTGTCACTAGAGAGCAATTCCGCTCCAACTACCGCCTCGGATTGCGATATGACTTGTGTAGGCAACTCGTCTGAGTACTGTGGTGGTCCAAATAGGCTCAACCTTTACAACTATACTGGAACACTACCTTCCACTCCCCCTGCTAACGGAGGGGGTGGTGCGAGTGACAGCGGCGGTGGAGCAACAAATGTCTCTCCCGTGAGCTCTGGACTCCCTAGTAGTTGGACCTATGGGGCATGTTATGTCGACAACGCGAATGGCCGTGCCCTAGGCAACGAATATGACAACAACTCTGTAACGGTAGAAAGCTGTATCGCGCATTGTGTAAGCAGCAACTATACTCTGGCTGCCATTGAGTACAGTACACAATGCTGTGAGTTTTGTTTTGTACGCTCGATCTCAAGTACTCAAGCACTTCGCTTCCCATTGTTGACTTTTCAGTTTGTGGCGATTACCTTACCAATGGTGCCGCTAAAGCTCCTGAAGCTGATTGTAACATGGCTTGCGGCGGAAATGCAAAGTACAATATTTCGCCTGCCCTAGAAAAGTTAACTCATTCATTTGCAGTGAAGCTTGTGGTGGTCCAAATCGCTTGTCGGTCTATACATCGACCGGGAACGTTACTGTCCTTCCTATTCCGACAACCCAAACTACTAGTTTGCCTGGAGAATGGGCGTATAAAGGCTGTTTAGCGTCAGTACACATATCCCTTCCTTTATTCGAGTTCTCACCTTGCCTGATAGTGAACTTGGAGCAGGAAGCCCAAGAATGCTCCCTTATGAACTCGATTGGCCGACTAATAATACAGTCGACGCGTGCTTGAATCAGTGTGCCTCGTATGGATACCCAGCTGCAGGTCTCGAATACGGAGAACAATGTTGTGAGTCCATATAGCGAGCTTGCGATGATGGTAGTAGATATTGATCTTCACATAACTTTAACTTTAGTCTGCGGAGACATCACAGATGTCACAAACAATGGAGGTGTATTCGCACCAGAAACTGACTGTAATATGCCGTGTTCTGGCGATCCGATCCACCTCTGTGGCGCCGGAGATAGATTGTCGATGTACTACTGGAGCGGATCCATGAATGTATGGCATACCCCTGGGAATACCGGTTATTACGAGGTGCGCACTGTTCGTTGAATGCTGGTCTCACTACCAACGCTGCTGCAGTTCCTTATCGGTGGGCTCATCGTCCCTCTGATTGCGACAGTTGGCATCAACAATAAGGTCACGTTCTTGGAGAAGTGGGGAACTTCTGAATTCGATAACTCGACGGGAGCGTATGAGCTTGATCTCACTTTGACGGACAACTATCGATTGGCGTGGAGAGAGATGCATGTCAAGACGGACGTGTTCTGCTCAGGTAGCATCATCTTACCGGATAAAGGTGGAAGGCAGATAAACGTTGGAGGATGGTCGCTCGAGTCCACCTTTGGAGTCAGACTTTATACTCCGGATGGAAGTGCAGGCGTTAACGGGACAAACGACTGGGAAGAGAATGTTAACGAGCTCACATTACAGGTAAGAATTTCACTCGTCGCGATGTTCCATGGCTTTAAATATGTCGATTTTAGCGTGGCCGCTGGTATCCTACTGCCATGATGATGCCCAACGGCAGTATTTTGGTGGTCGGTGGAGAATCAGGCAGTAATGCTTCCCCACAACCGAGCCTAGAGATCCTCCCGAAACCTCCGGGTGGCGATACGGTCATGACACTGGATTACCTCCAGCGCACGGATCCCTACAACCTATATCCTTTCTTGATGGTACTTCCCTCTGGGCGTTTCTTCATTGGTAATAATTAGAGCAGCTTTGATGAATTCAGCGTGCTGACGTGGTATCATCTTAGGGTATTACAATGAAGCGCGCGTTCTTGATCCAGTGACATTTAATACTGTCGCTGTCTTACCGAACATGCCAGGCGCTGTGAATAACTTTTTGGCCGGTCGGACGTACCCTATGGAAGGATCCGCTGTGCTTCTGCCCCAACATGCACCATATACTGATCCTATTGAGGTTTTGATATGTGGTGGATCAACAATTGGCGCCGCTATAGCACTAGATAATTGCATATCTATTGCTCCTGAGGCTGAAAATCCAACCTGGACGCTTGAGCGCATGGTGAGTAACACAACCCTTGCAGGTATAATTTTCTAATGCGTGATCCTCAAGCCATCTAAGAGAGTCATGCCTTGCATGGTTCCTCTGCCTGATGGGACATTCTTAATCTTGAACGGTATGTACCTCTGATCGTTTTTTGACCGCCAGCTAAACCGATCTTTACAGGAGCGTTTCAAGGGCAGGCTGGATTCGGGCTCGCAACCGGCCCCAATCTGAATGCTATCCTTTACGACCCTTCTCTTCCTATTGGCCAACGGATCTCGATCCTGAACTCAACAATTGTCGATAGACTTTATCACTCAGAGGCAACACTTCTACCAGATGGACGCGTTCTGGTTTCAGGCTCGGATCCTCAGACATATTATCCCAATGGATCCACCGTATACCCTGAGGAAATGCGGATTGAAGTCTACATTCCGCCTTATTTGAATCAAGGGTTCAGGCAACCAGAATTTACTATCACAGAGACTGATTGGGAGTTGGGAGGCCAGTATCAAATTACGGTAAATCTGTTCCAAGGGACTACGTCTACCATGAAGGTATCGCTCGTAGCAGGTACGCTGTTGCTGTCATGCTTCATTCAGAACCACGGATCCATCTAACATGGTTGCAGCTTCTTCCAGCACGCACGGTAACATTATGAGTGGAGGCAGGGTCATCTTCCCTGAGTTCTCTTGTTCAGGGAATACTTGCACTATCACCTCACCGCCAAACGCATATGTATCTCCTCCTGGCTGGAGCCAGCTATTCATCCTCGACGGCCCCACCCCCTCATTTGGGGCCTGGGTCAGAATCGGAGGGGACCCAGCCAAACTTGGGAACTGGCCTGACTTCCCTGATTTCACAACACCAGGAGTGTAACGGATCGAATCACAATACCCTTTCATCGAATACATATTTCATGACCACTTGGACTGCTCTTCTTTTGGGATCTATTTTTTATGTTGAAATGTGCTGTTTTATTGTCTATTAAATCACTTATTCGGTTCTATATTTCGTACTTTAGTTTATCTTGGAATGGACAATCGTGTTGAGTATTGTTTAAGTAAAGGTGACATTGAACTCTTAAGTCTGTAGTAAGGGGTACACTGTTGAGGAATAAATGTGAGGTGGAATACAAGATATCACTGCTTTGAAGTAGGATATGAGGCACAGGTAAGAACAGATTTGATGACCCTTACCTTCTACAAAGGGTCAGCCCTCACTATGGGCGCTCTGCATGGGAGGGTGTGGTGACGGCTGTCTCTGCGAAACTAAGGATGCGCGTTCGTCTGGCGGGTCGTCTATGTCTTCCAGTCTCCTACTTCTTGAACACGAGCAAAGGTTTTGCGCACATTGATGCTCTGCCGCAGTGACTATACTAGGTAACGGTGAATTGAAAGGTTGAAGTGGTGACTTACGAATGGAGGTAAAGTCCAAGCAAATGCCCGTAAGTACATCACAGCACGCAGTGAGAGCTACTGCACAGCAGGTACCAAAAAAATCATCACACATAGCTCAGTTTGATTCATATGGCAGGTCGTTCGGCGAAAGAACGCTGGGAGTTTGTTTGGTTATATTTATTTTCAAGGCTGTTGGCATACAAAGCCAAACAACGGCTGGGTTCTTCACTGGGAATCAATTGAGGCCCATCTTGGGATCATCTGTCTGTGGTGACCTTAGCGTGCATAAGGCTTCCCCTTTTGTTCCTTATGGAGGCCGTTACACACTCACGCAGCAACAGAGGACGCGCCAATTCCATTCAAGGTGGCACCGTAGGGCTGGGAAGAAGAACTCACCACAAGAATAGACAGTGGCACGCAGAAGGTGGCAATACTAGAAATCTTGCCAGTACGTCCCAGCACAGTTCGGGCGGGGACATGTGGGAACGCGGAGGTATGAGAGGTGGTCGTGGTCGTGGTCGTGGTTCTCGTGGAAATTTTGGCAATGCCTCGAAATCGTTTCATAGAAATGGAGATGCAGGCGGAGGCAGCACGGCTCTTAGTGAGGGAGAACCTAGCGAGGTGGAGGATGAGAACGATATGGGTACCACGGAGGAACCTGATCTAGAAACAGCTGAAGAGCGAGATAAATTCTGGCAAGAGGTATGTAAAGTTGTTCCCTCCACGGTTTGACATGACAACACTTTGGTTTAGCTGGTGAAAGCAAGAGAGGCTGAGCGGAAGAGGGCAATAGCAGAAGGAACAATGGATGATCCACTTATCCCTAAGCGACTCGAGGATGCCATCACAATGGTAGGCACATGCCTGGATATGTGTCCTCGATTTGAGCGGTACCGTCGCGAACGGGAGAACAATCTTTTCGAGTGGGAAACTGTACGTATCCCTTAAACATCTCCCCCACACCCTTTGTATTGAACTGTCTCGTGAAGATACCTGGAACGAAACGTGTCAATCATAAGCGAGCTGTTAAAATGTACGAACGTGCCGCGGGTGACAAAACCCTTCCATCCGATCTCCGTCCTCCCGAAGTCCTTCAGGTGCGCCAATAACTTCTATCACACCATCTGCCCTTTAATCGGCCGTGCAGGCTACTTTAGATTATCTTTTCCATGATCTTATGCCGCGTGGAGGTTTCTCCCCAACATTCAACTTCATCCGGGATCGTTCGCGCGCTGTGAGAAATGACTTTACCATGCAACACGAAATGGGCCCACTTGCTATTGAGTGTCACGATCGCTGTGCGCGTTTTCATATTCTCGGACTGCACTTGGAGCGTAGCCACCCTGGCTTCTCCATTGCTATGGAAGAGCAACAACTAATGAACAGTACGTTGTTCCATCTATTGGTTCAGAACATATAAATTTGGAGCATTATAGCATTGCAAAGTTTAAAGGAATTCTACGAGGACCAACGAGGTCATTATCAGTCACCTACTGAACTCGAGATGAGGGTATACCATCGCCTCATCCACATCCGGGATCAAAAGGAGCGTCACGAGGACATCCCTTCATCTATATCCTCCCATCCCGTTTTCGAACTCACCACACGATTTCGAGCCCATGTGCAAGCAAAAAGCGCTCCAATCTCAAAATCCTCTGCTCTCGTTGTCGACGCCCAAGGCATGCAGATATTCGCCGAGCTAGCTGGAGTTCTTCGACAGGAGGGCAATGTTGTGATGATATACCTCGTGGCATGCATACTTGAAAGACTCTTTGGTACAGATACCATCGACGACATCGAGAGCATTCGGGGAGAGATCTCTTTCTCAGATATCATTGACGGGTACTCTGGCGAAGTCCATGCAGAACAGGTTGGCCCAGATGACGACATTAGCGTTGAAGACGTGGCCTTGGGTGATGTTGATGAGATGAATCCCATCCCGGATGAATCTCAATCAGTACGAAGCCCGCAGCGAAGTGCGACAACGTGGCTCAACGAAACCTTTGGCCCGAAGCCCACTGAACCTGCATTTTTGGACAGTTCTACTTCCCAACCATCCACGTCTACCCCATCGGACTCGGCCCATCCACAGTCTGCATTCTCAAACTTGACTGTCGTACCCAATGCATTTGGAACATCGTCTGTGTTTGGGCAATCGGCCTTCAAACCGGCTGCTCCATCTGTACCACCGGCAATGAATGGCGGTTCCGCTTCGATATTTGGATCTTCCAGCAACACTTTTTCTGGATTTGGACCCTCTCAATCTCGTACGTTGTCAGGTATTTCATCGTTGAATAATACATTGAAGACCCCCGGCCAGAACCAACTAATATTTTTGGCGGAACATCTGGACCATCTCCTTCCCCAAGTCCCTTCCCTGGCGCACTTCCGCAAGCCCCAGCGGCGGCCCCTCCGCAACCCTCATTCCCCAAAAGCAATTCCACGATATCTTTCGCTGATTCCCCATTTGCCCCCAAGCAAACCACAACTTCATTACCTATGATACATACGGAGTCTGACACTCCTTCCAGCATACCCGCTGCCCTGTCAGTGCAGTCCTCCCCTTTGGACCCTCAAGCGCCAGCCTTCACACGGAAAAGTCCATCTGGAGTCCCCACTGAGGCTGCTGGTGGGACCACAACGGATGGACCACCGAAATCGTCGCCATTCGCTGATCGCCGCACAGGCGAACCTCCTTTGAAGCGTCCTAGACCTTTAGCTGCCGATATCACTACTCAATCAGCCAATAAACCAATTTTCCCTTCACCTCTTAAGCCTACCCCCACACTACCTTCAATTCCTCCAGGCAGTGTTCCCTCGCCTTCACTTGCGGGCTTTAACAGTCCGACTGGCTCGATGTCACCTACACAACCGCCACCTCTGGGTAGACATATGCCAATATCTCTCCCCTCCACGCCAACGGCGACGGTTTTTATTCCCACAGCCACCAGTGCCAACCCAACGCCCTTAAAATCCATTTTTGGCTCGTTGAGGAGCATACAGACTTCTGGGCTTTCTGGACAATCTACTGAAATCCTCAGTCCGCTTGTACTCGGCTCTCCTGGAGTTCCAAGGTCAATGAGTTCTATCTCGCTGCTCCGCAGTGAAGCATCTCAATCGCCACTACGTTCGGTCATTAATGGCGATATACCTTCTGACAAACTCCATAGCCCGCTCAATATCTCATCCGACTCAGACGATCTAGACACAAAGGCTCTCATTTTCTCGCGTAAAGGGATTTTGGTCAGACATATCTTCGAACAATGGCGAGAAAGAACCGCCTCGCGGATCAAATGGCTGGAAGCTTGCCGGCGAAGCGATTCATACAGTCAAAAAATACAAAATGAACGCCTGTCAAGAAGTACCGCAAGCCCAACTCCGGAGAAGAAACGCAAATTAGGATCCCATGAAGCTCGCATTCCTATCAGAAAACGGCTAAAAAGCCGGCTTTCTGCTGAGTATAAGCCGCCGCAGACCGACGGTGAACTGGTGAAACGTTTTGAACAGGTTTGTAATCCGTGGAACCTTGGCATCTCTATCTGACATGACTTCAGAACCACGAAGAACACGAACGTCGTTGGGCGCGTGGGTCGTTCCTTCGAGTACTCCGAAACCATCTTCAGACTGCGCTATTACCATCTTCGTGGAGTGCATGGCTTTCCCTCAACCAAGAAAATGACGGTACAGCAATATGGTTAGAACAGAAATGGGATATTCCCAATTCGGGGAGATGGCGAAATGATACCATCTTTGAGATACCAGTTGTTAAAGTCCAGGATCAACCCATCTTTCCCGGCGTCATCGTTTTCGAACGCACTCCGCTAGATGGTGTAACAGATCAACTAGAAAGGTCCTTCGTGGTTCTTATACCGTATAACGTGTTCTCACCTCGAAGCCATCAGGAAATATCGAATATTGGATGATTGTACACGTTTGCGAGAAATCATTCAGGCTCTCCCATCATCTCGACATTATCTCCCATCGCTGTTGACAATATCCTGGTCTGCAGCTGATGCAGATACTTCACCGGATTTCAATGATATGGTATGTCATAGATTCACTTTACGATTATCTGAGACTGATCTCCATCTCTAGGTCAACCGCTCCTTGCAAACTGGGACATTAAACACTTACCAGGAACTTGCACTGACTTCAACCACAATTGATCTTGACCTAAAACTCAGTGCTGCCCTACAGTCGTTGTCATTGGATGTGGAGGGCAAGCTTATAGAACAAATTGATTTGAAAGGTTTGTTTTTTCGCTGTTTTGTTAGTGCCTTTCCTTATCATTTTTTTCTCTATTAGACTTGTTCAAGATCTTAGAAACTCATTTGGAGCTGGCAATTCAATGGCTGGATCAGTTCATGATCAACGGCGAATGTAGGCCCTTGTCCTGCAACACTGACTACATTCTGACCAATCAAAACAGTCGACTGGCGACTACACGGGAAATTGCTTGAACTGACCGTCACCTTTTTGAATGACGACATCCGTGCTATATCTGGTTTGCTTGATAAATCACAAGATCCTAGCGGTTTCCCCCTTCTCGACCTGCGAAATGTCAATACCTCTGAGTGAGTAGTACCACACTCACACTTATATCTACGACTAATGTCAGTGCAGCTCGACATTTACGGTTGTTTTGGACTGGTTACATGATCCATCAATTGAGATGTTCACTGGTAATCTGATAGTTGATATCCAGTCGCATGAAGCACTTGGGCGGGGTATGTTTCCGTTCAGAATCCGCCATCACAACAATACAAATGTTGACAATATACTAGAATTCCCGTCACGAAGCTTTATACCACATCTTTTTGATATCGCTGAAGATATTGCCGCGTCTTCCTTGAAGATAGATACTTCCGCTATTCTTTTCATTCAAAAAAGTCGCCTGCAAGAATTTACCATCCAAGTTACCGAAATGAGCTCAGCTGTTCAAGACGAGCTTAAATCCATTCGTGCCACACGTTTACGACCTACTCCCAAGAGACGTACATCCTTCAACTCAAGTGCTGCCAGCATGTATAACTCGTGCATCTAATATCCATATTAAAATCACTAATTGTTTGCACAGCACTTCCACCCCTGCCAAACGTAGAAGGTTGTCTGGCTCCGTGGCTTCGTCGCCCAGTGACGACGACAGTGTGGCTCTGAGCACTGCAGCTGCAACCCATCCGTCGCCATCGCTCAGCGCAGCTACCTCTTTACCTTCGGAGGACAGGTTTTCTCTGGTTACACCTGCTATGCTTCGGGCACTCACCAAAGATATCAAAATAAAATATGGCAGCCCTCTGGCCAGATAACTTTTTCATACTCCTTCTGGACTTTGGGTATAGGCCCTTCGTCTTGCACATCCATCCCTTGTAACGTATTTGTATTTTCGTCAGCATATATATCATATATTCATCTGCTGCATTTTTGTCGTTCGATTATGCTCATTTACAATCGCCGAACGAATCTTGGTAGTTCGAGAAAAACTCCTGAGTACCATCATTCTCCATGTCTCCAGGCGCTATCTAGGCAAACATGAGCTCATGAACTATATCGAATCTCGCATTGCAACTGGATTCATCGACATCATACGATCTTTGTTTGACAGGGTTGTGAGCTGCAAAGAAATGATAATAAGTAAATCCACGGGCTAGGATGAGTACATCTGTGATCCAGGGTATACATATACAACACAGCAACTTAAATAATCTACAACGCCTGAGGCATATGAGCCTCGTTTGAACTGTATTCTAGCGCTACGCTGGCATCAGGAGATGGCCGAATTTTCAGCCTATAATGCATGATAAGCTCTGCAGACTGTCGCCAGAAGAACTGGCGCACAGCAGCCAAAGTCATGTCCAATGATAGCACGGAGTCGTTGCACAGAATTTCGTACATGTCCTCTGCTCTGGCTCGTTGATTTTTGGTTGTGGGGGTTGCGGGGGTATGCGAGTCGACTGCAAAAGCGGGAGAGGTGGGGCTTCCTGGGGTTCCTGTTAGTTTGTCGAGTTTGTCTTGGACCTGAAGCGTTCAGATGTGAGATTGAGATAAGCCTTGAGCATGATAAGGAGTACAAACATGGTGAGTAAGCTTGCGAACTCTCAAGAATTTGCTTGCAGTCAATTTGGACTGAGCGCTGCAAATAACGCAGGTGAACAATATTGACATGTGTGACAAGATGCTCATACCCGACTTACGTGTTCAACAACTCAGGAAGCTGCACTCTATCTGGATCGGTGTTCGGCCAGGGCAACAGGACAAAACTGATTTTAACAAGAGGCACTGTAGCGACTTTGTTCAAGAGGAGGTATTCCAACAGCCACTGGGGTAATGTTTCTTCCAGTGTATATATGTCCGCCCACATCGTCGATATGTTTCCGCGATATACAGTCCTCCACCCGGGGTATACTTCGTCAGACAGGACAACAGCCACGGTTGGTGGTAGATTGAGCGTAGGGGCGTCGGCGGAGGGTGGGGGTGATATAGGATTTGAAAGCAGCAGCTGTGCAGGCGATTTGGAGGCTTCAGGCTCAGGGGATTCCTACAAGCAATCACCAAAAACTCTGAGTTGATAATGAATGCGATTGAGGAAAAGTCACCAATTACCTCTGCAATTACGCGTGACTCCAACACATTACCAGGTGTAACGGCGGATGCCGCTCCCGGGGTAACATCCAGCGCTCTCTTACTAGTACTCCTTCCCAATGTTTTCAGGCGGTTCATCAAACCACCTCCACTGGGCGTACTAGGAGTCGGCAAAGCCGGAGCATCAAGTTTCGGTGTAGTCCCAGGACCGCCCCAGCCCGAGAAGTCCTCAGAGAGCGCAGTACTCGCAGTCGACGGCCGCCGTGTGCGTGAGTTGAAGTAGTCCAGATCCCGCGTCGCGCTGGGCGGAGGATCAAGGTTGCTCGTGCGGGCTGGGCGAGGCGGCATAGGTGTCATGTCGTGGATCGCTGGAACGGGTGGAGATTGGGGGATAGATGTGAGGATTTGGGGCTGGGGGCCTTTGAGTGTGGCGAGCGGTATCATCGGGGTGAGGAGGGGAGAAGGGCGGGCGAGAGGGGATGAAGGGAGCGCAGGAGGGACGGCTGGGAGATAAGACGAGGAGGTTATCACTGCCGTACTGGATGCGGTGCGTGAGGAGCGTGTTGAAGCTTCAGATGGCGATCGTCGCCCTGAAATACTGCTATTGCTGTTTGATAGGTCAATGTGTGTCGGTGCCGTTCCGCGATGTAGAGTCGATTGGCTGTGATTCGAGTTGTTTGAGTGTCCATGACCATCTTGCTTCCGCCGCATGCGCTGCTCTTCACGGATAAAACCCAGGAACAAGTTCCTCAGAACCCATTTGCCGATATTGACTACGAAAGTATTGGTGTCAGCGTATCCCATTGCATCACGTAGAAGTACTGCACGACAAAGCAGCCGCATATACTCACGTCTAAACTCATCACTGAAATGGCGATCCTGCGTGAATCCAGCCTCGTCACCATAGATCTCCGCCTCAAAGCAGGACCGCTCATTCACATGAATAGTGAGCACCCCCGTCTTAGTATCCACGCTTGACCACGGCGCAACGACCGCCTCGCCTTCAATCCGCTCCCGCAC
>MU267990.1:0-16372 GCA_021014935.1 Hygrophoropsis aurantiaca
AATGAGCGCTAGCAGCGAAACGGCACAGTACGACGCGACTCACCGCCGCCGAGACGCGCGACCTCGGCGCCGAGCTGGGCCACCGCCGCGTCGAGCGCTGCGCACTCTGCGTCGAGCCCGGGCGCGGCGGGCGGGATGGACGCTTGGTTCGGCGCGAATACGCTTGTTTTGCCTGTGTGTTGGGTGGGTGGGATGGGATGGGATGGGATGGGGTGAGGTGAGACGAGGTAGGATGGGATGGGTTGGGATGGGACGTAATGGGGTGAGATGTAATGGGGAGAGACGGGGAGAGACGAGACGAGGCGAGATCAGATTGGATGAGGAAAGACGAGACGAGACGAGGTGAGGAGACGAGGCCAAATTAGACGAGGTGAGACAAGGTGGGATGGGACGGGATGTATGCGCTCATCCAAGCCCATCCCTACACGCACAAAAAAAACTCGAAACACCCAACAACTCGAAACGCGCAACAACCCCAACCGCGCAACGGCCCGAAACACCACTCAACTCACCGTACACCTTCTGCACCAGCGCGCCCTTCTCCGCGAGCGCGACGAGGATCTTCGGCGTCGCCGCCTTCGGGACGGCGCCCTTGAGGTTGGCGGAGACGTCGACCGCGCCGTAGGGCCTGTTCATCTGTGTACGGGCATGGTTTAGGTAGAAGTTGAATCAGTTAGTAAGGGAAGTAGGCGGGTAGGGTGTCAATGGTTAGTTATGAAGGGCATTGTTGCTGGTGGATATGGGGTATGGTTTATGATACGAGGGAGCAGGGCGCATATATCGCGATTGGGCTCGGGCTCCGTGTGTTGCAGTACCAGGATAAACACGATTTCCAGGTTGAATCCGAGCGGAGGTGAGATGGTTGGGCAGGTGAAGAAGGGGGAGATTGTGCAGCGAGAAAAGAGACGGAGGGAGAAAGCGGAGGATGGAGCAAGGTGCGAAGTGAAGTGAACTTACGCGTTTGAGGTACTGCAGGACCGCGTCTTCCGCTGCATAGGACACACATGTATGCGCGTGTGGATGGCGCATATACGGGGTTGAGGAACGGGTATGTGTGCGCCCAGAGACACGGGCAGATAGGAATGCACCGCGACGCGTATTCAAGAACACATGCATAGAGAGATAACGAGAATAACGCGTCAATACGTGAATCAGCACGAGCCTGGGACCCGGAACCGCTGACCTTCCTGCCCTTTGAGCACCTTGACAGTCTGGGTCTTGCTTGCCATTGCCTGGTTATTGGCTATCGTGAATTGTGCTTGGCTCTGGTGAGTTATGAGTGAGTAACTGGCAGTGAGTATGATGGACGTTGTGTCTTGTCAAATTAAAGTTTTGTTTGTGACTGAATCGTCACAAAGTCCCTCTCGAGTCTCGACAAGCATTATAAAGCTTAAATACGCTCAAACCTGACACCAGCATTAAATCTACTGTTAAATCTACTGTTTACTTGCAGCAAATCCATAATATTCTGCCTTCTACTATGCAGGAGACGTATTCGGCAGCTTCGGCATAATACTTTCCGTTCCAAACTCTTTTTGGGGATGCTACGACGAAGCTCCCTGGCCCACGCCCTTCCAACCACACCGTCTCGCCTGCCATGTCCCGCCACGGATCGTCCAAAAAGTTTACCGGGCTCTCCAAATCCGTTATATGCCATACATTTCGACATTCTGAACGACGATCGACGATTCTTACCGCAGGCAAGCAGAAAGAGCGCATGGCGATGGCAGCGGCAAAGCGCAGCGCTGCAATACAAGGTAAACACGGCCGTACTATGAGGGTGCATTTATAATTGATAGCCCAGAGATGCTTGCGCAAGACGAGAGAAAGCGGGGGTCGAAGCAAGGCGCGAAGTGACGTGAGCTTGCGCGTTTGAGGTACCGCAGGACCGCGTCTCGTGTATATAGACGTGTGTGGTCGGATGGCGCATATATGGGGTGAGATGGGCGGGTATGCGCCACGAAGGTGCACAGGGATACAGATATAAATATATGCGTATTGGGACACACGGGGCGCGTATATGCACACAGAAAAAGCGCGTCAGTAGGTGGGTTAACACGAGCCCGAGAGCAGAGGTATGTCCACAACTATCGTGATTTGCGGGTGGGTAACTGGCAGTGAGTCGCGATGGATGCTGTCGTCAGAGTTGAGACTTGTTGGCTGGCACTCGGTACCCGGTACTCCTGAGCTTGGATCGTCTTCTGCAACAAGTTCTCGACATAACGCGTGACAATACAAATCACGTGTGTGACTTTTAAATTGAATCGTGACAGTCGGAGATTCCAATTCCCTCTCGACGTCCACACCAATTGCAGGAGTACTTTGACTCGTACGGAACGCGCTATCATCACCGCGCACACAATCATCAGCCTCAGCCATCCTCGTGGTGTCCTGCTAGCCACCGACACTCCAACGGCTACGGTTTTCTGCTATGCCAACGCGCCGCGGCTGGCGTTGGTAAACTTGCCCGAGTCGTACCGATAAACACAATACACAAGGGAATCAGAGCGTGAAAGAAGTTTTCCTCCACAGTCTATCCATCGCCAGTTCAGCCAGGACACCTCCAAACTCACAACTCGACACCACACCCATGTTTCGCCCACTTCGAATCCAATCACGCTCAGCCTCCCTCCGACTCCTCACCACCAACCGCAAATTCTCCACGACTCGTCTGAATCACCTGCTTGAACGGAAGCTAGTCTCAACGACCGGCCCCGCGGAGCGCATAACGCCATTCGACGAAACGACGACCACCGTCCAGATCCGCGAGCACGAAGAAGGCGCGGACGACGTGTTCACCTGCGACGAAGAGCCCCACTTCCTCAAGCCGGAGCTCGGGTTCGGGTTCTACCCCCCGCGCTCGGGGCGCGCACACCGCCTACGAAATCGTGCGCAAGCTCGGCTTCGGCGCGAACGCGAGCGTCTGGCTGGCCAAGAAGCGTCCCGCGCGTGGGGCTCCCATCCCACCGACAGCGACCCGGCGCCCGAAACGCGGTTCGTGGCGGTCAAAGTGCTGACGGTGAACATCACCGCTGGGATCGCCTACGAGAAGCACTGGGAGCTCGCGTCCGCGCGGCTTATCGCCCGTGCCAACCCGAACCCGGCACTGCCTCGCGCTCCGCGACTCGTTCATCTGCGACAGCTACCATGGCCCGCACTTCGCGCTCGTCTTCGACGCCCTCGGGTCGATATGCTCGCCCTGCAGCGCGCCGCGCGTTTTCACGAAGCGGATTATCAAGCAGGTGCTCCTCGCGCTTGAGTACATGCACAGCGAATGCGGGTTGGTGCACAGAGGTGGGCCCGTTTGTTGACCGTTTCCTTCAAGTAACGCAGCCAACGACTTGAGTTCCGCCAGACGTAAAACCGCAGAACATCATGGTCTCCATAAACGCGTCCGACGAAACGATCGCGGACTACCTGGCCAAAAACCCCGCCGCGCATCGAGCCCGACCTCTCCGCGGACCCGATCGTCACCGTCAAGTCGCAGCCGCTCCCGGACTTTGGCCTCCACCCCGCGCTGGGCAACCTCGTGGTCAAGCTGGCGGACTACGGCGAAGGTGCGTGTTCGTGTATCGCATGGCACCCCGCGAGACTGATTGGCGCCGCGCAGCCATCCCCATCGCGAAGATCGACGTGGACTATGAGTGCCAGCCCGTGCTGCTCCGCGCGCCGGAGGTCGTCCTCGGGCACGCGTGGTCCACGCCGATCGACATCTGGTGCCTCGTGAGTGCCACTCGCGCTACTTATCTTCCTCGTGACTTGATGGGCTGACGGGCACCGAGGTCTTCGAGCACATGGTGTTCTTCATGGTTGCGTGCGGGTTGGTGGGGAGTCGACTGCCTGTTTGTCTGTGGTTGTGTCCAGAAGATGGGTGTGGGTGGGTGGAATGGGGATGGGGAAGCGGGGGTGAATGAATGGTTTTGACGAGGCATATCATCACCTCTGGTCATTAAGAATTAGCGGTGTGTTGTCGACAAATGAAATTGCACCCATGACGCGTGAATATAAATCACGTGGTTGTGACTGTGACACTCAGTGGATCACTATGACCAAGTCTGACCAGGTACTTACTTACGTCGAGAGTCCTGCGCTGACAATCGCCAGTCAATGACCTGCGTTACCGTATCAACACAAGCCGTTAATAAATCCCTGAACGCACGACAAAAACGCGAGCTTCGCAAGCTTCCAAAGGCGGTCCAGGTATGATCACACTAGGTGGTATTTCCACACCCACATGAGTCTTCCAGGACATCGCCGACAGAGCAATCCATGGCTCGACCGCCGATCTCGAAACACTCTGCGAACACACAATCGAGAAGGAGTCCGATCCTTACAAGCTGGTCGCCCTGTTCCCATTGTTCTTCTTCCACTTCGGTCCCAATCTGATCCCGCAACACGGCAAAACTGAGTACACCGCAGACGAGCGTAGCGCAGTGCACAACGCACGGTGGGGGCTGAAAGCGGTGGGGAAGATCCTCGCCCGAGTGCCACCCGCGGACGGCGACTCGGCAGTCTGGCAGTGCATGTTCCACTGGATATCGTTCTTCTTCGTCAACTTCGTCGTCCTGCCAGTGGACCCAGAGCGCGACGAGCGGACGGGGATCTCGTTCCCCGCCGGCGACATCGTGCGGACGGTCGTCCAGGTGATCTACGTGATCAGCTCCGCGGGCGAGCAGAACATCGCGATGATCCAATCCACGCCCAGCGCGCTGCGCATCATCGCCTGGCTCTGGCTCATCACCTCGGCTCACTACGTACACTACGGCGAATTGAAGGGCGCACACGCGGATAGGGAGGCGCTGCTCCTCCAGGGGAAGATCACACGCATCATGCTCTCGACCATCTACCCCGAGGCCCCCGAAGGCTTTGGCCCGCTCCTCCAGCCCCCGGGGGACCCCAAGTTCGCGCTCCCCACCGCTGTCCAGTACGTCCGCCTCATCGCACACACCGTGCGCAAGATCAAGGACCCGACGCCGGATAACATGGCGGTCGTCGACGCCGCCGTCGACGCGCTCGCAGACTGCATAGCGTTCATCGAGAGCTTCGAGCGGTGCGACCCCGCGCACGCGCGCACCCTCGTGGCGTTCGGCTCCGTCCACTACATCACCACCGCCGCCCGCCACATCGCCCGCCTCTATTTCGTCGACGCCGACCACGGGCCCGGGTGCCCCTGCCCCGCCCCCGGCAAGCACAACCGGGCCACGTCCACGCAGCGGTTCCAGAGCCTCACGAAAGCGTTCCCCTACATCCACGCCGCGCTCCTCCGCCTCAGCGGCAGCGTCTCCACCGTGTGCCACGCGCTCAACGCCGGCGTCCTCGACGCGGTATTCCACACGTGGCTGTACACCGCGCTCTGCGCGTCCGCGTTCCCGCCTCCCCGGCCGCTGAGGTTCGCCGAGAACGCGGCGGTCGGCGTCCTGCGGCGCGTCCTCCCGTGCTTCTTCGTGTACCCGCGCGTCCTGCGCGCGCTCGCCCGTGCGCTCAGGCAGCCAGCGTTCCGCGATGCTGAGCGGCTTGCGCGGCGGGACGGCGAGCTGTGGGGGCTGTGGGAGACGCTGGGGGCAACTGCGCGGGAGTATATCGCGTGTGGAGTGGGTGTTGGTGTTGGTGGCGGGCTGTGTGCGCGGCGGTGTGTTGCGGATAATGCGAGTGCCAGTTGTTCTTCTTGTTTTCGATGGGTTGCTGATGACGGGTGTGGTAGTGTCCGGGTCGTGATGGCAATGAGAGCGAGGGCGAAAGTGGCTGTGACAGTGACAGCGAAAGTGAGAGTGGGCCAATGTACCGGCGCTGTGCGGGGTGTCTCGTGCGCACGTACTGCTCCAAGGCGTGCCAGCGCGCAGACTGGAAGGCGGGCCATCGGGCGGGGTGCAGAATCCTGCGCGATGGGTTGGGTGAGTCGGTGTTACTTGTACCGTCATTCTTCAATCTCGCCATGAATCATTCTCCTTGAACCCTTCTAACAACATGCTTGTGTTATTTTCCTGAACTCTTGTATGAACATATCTAACATCAACACCCCACATCACACACTGCAGGCACGCACACCTCCCGCAACCTCCGGCACGCCCTCCCCCTCATTAGCGCCATCGAGAAGATCGAATTGGCACGCAACTGGGACCGCGTCCAGTGCGCATACCTTACTCACACCCAGGGTACCACGGGACACGACGGGGCCGGCACAAGACACGACAAAGCTAGCACAGTACATGACCATGACGGAGCTGACACAGGACACGACGGGGCCAACACAGTACACCATGGCGGAGCTAACACGGGACAAAACGGCGAACAGAGAAACACCGAAAACCGGGCGGTCGAGATCGACCTGGCGAGCTACCCGTGGCACGTCACCGTCGGCTCGGTCGATATTGAGCCGTATCTGCATTCGGGTGCGGGTGCGGGTTCGTGTTCTAGTTCAAGTGCGGGTGCGGAGCAGGATGCGGATGCGGGGCAGGATATGGATGCGGGGCAGGATGTGAATGCAGGTGCGGATACGGATGCAGGTGCGGATACGGATGCAGGTGCAGATGCCGGGCAGGATGCTGGTGCATGTCAGGATACAGATGCCTGGCATGATGCAGGTGCGGATGCCGGGCAGGATGCGGATGCAGATGCCGGGCAGGATGGCGTGCGGCAGGAGTGGGACGCGGCGCTCGTGGCGATGCGGCGGCGGAGTGGGATGGAGCTGCTTACGGTGATCAAGATCTGGGACGTGCGGGACCACGAGGTGCGAAGGATCTTGAGTCCTGGGGCGGCGCTGGGGGTGTTTTGTCAGGTGCCAAGTGAGGTGGGTGAACGCCGGGTGGGGTGGGTGGGTGAACTGGGAGTGGGATGAGCTGGGAGTGGGATGAGCTGGGAGTGGGATGAGCTGGGAGTAGAGGTGGGGATGATAGAACGGGGTATAGTTTCATAATAATAGAGTACGATTTTTTTTGGTTGGATTAGAACGCATCTGCTCGATAGATCTACCACTCGGGATGTTTGTCCTGCGTAATATGTAAAACACATTTTTGCAGCTCGGGCACTGAGTGATTTGGATAATACTCGACTCGAACCGCCTACCGGATTTCGTGCTATCATATCCCAAGTGCGATCCACATACCAAAATGTTCCAACATGGATAACCCAATGCTCTCGATAGATTTCATGAGTTCGATTGAATGGAGCCAATACGTGTACATGCCTCTAGTAATATTAAATAATTGGCCCCGCTGCTTGCAGCCTAGGAGTCGACACAGTAGATCTAACGAACGCTCCAACACTGAAAAGAGTTATGAGGATGAACCTACATCCTAGCTTCAACCCGCGTGCATATACACTGGTGCTTACTCCGGTTTCACGACACATCCATGTCGGCCTCCTCTCCTTCCATCCGCATTGTGACCGCCAACTGCCAGAAACTTCAGCACGGACGCCTATCTTACGAGGCGCTAATAAGCACCTACCCGTACAACATGCTGAAAAAGCGAGTGGGGAAACATCCCACAGAGAGCCGTTGTCTTTGACCTCTCCGGTGGTGACGGACCGTCCACCGTGGAGACCATACAATCGAAAAATCTTCGGACACGGGCCGCGTATTGACCAAGTGGCACCAAACACGGACCGTGCCATCACCAGCCGCACGGGGTACGCCTCATCCGTTGAGGCTCAGTGGTGCCATCTGCGAGATGACATGGAATATTACTCGTAGTCCATGCTTTTGGAAAGAAAGGTACTCACCTAAGCTCAAATTTAAGGCTTGCATCCCTTGATCCAATCGGCTGGGATCGATTGGACCACATCGTCTGCAGAAATCCGGTCTTCGGGTTGATAGCAAACCATCCTGCGGATTAGGTCCTCGAAATCCTCGATCTCTTCCTCTTCCATCCGAGGGCACGATATCTTCACTAGCATCCTCTTTCCCCCCATTTTTGCGTCCCCAATAAGGGTGCCACTGTCATCAAACCATTCCGTTCTATCATCCCACTTCGACCACCACCTGTCGGGTAGCTTGCCCAATGTCAGGACCATCGAGCGCACGACTTCCTTCTCGATACCACTGTAAGAATGAAACAGGAATGACCCCCCGCTCAATAGATAGTGCGCGAGGACGGCCAATGCCCAGATATCGGCAGCAGGGGTGACCGGATCGCGAAATATGACCTCGGGTGCGGCATAGACACGGGGTGTGTGGATTTCAATCCGCGTGGGTTCGTTTCCCCACAGGAAAGCTTGCCCGAAATCGCATATTTTGATATGCACCGAGGCAAGAGTACAGAGCGCGAGGAGATCCACCGAGGTGTCAGCTAGGACGAAGTATTCCGGTACACGAGGATCGTCGATGGTGATGTCGCTGTACTTTGGGTGACGTATCACTCGCCTCTTCTTTGGTGGTCCAAAATACTTCTGGATGTCCTGGTCGGACCAATTCTCGATCTCGGGAAAATACAAGAGCGCGTTTTTGGGGTGGAGGTCTGTAGAACAGTTAATGGAGTGCGTGTGCACCTGCGCCACTTGACGTACCTCCGTGAACGACCCCAATACGATGTAGATATGCCACTCCTTGCGCTACTTGAGCGACCATCTTCTTCGCCGTATCTATTGGATATTGGTCGTCCTTCATGTCTGCTGGATATAGGGCGTCCGCTATTTCTACCGAATCCTCGTCGCCGCCCCAAAACAGATCGAGTTCCGTAGCAAGGTGTGGTCCAAGTACCTCGGTAACGAAACATTGATGAGTGCCGTTTGGTCCGTCCACCGTAAAATCGTCGAATACTTTCACGATAAACTCGCCCCCGAGTATGTCTGGCGATTCGGCCTGGATTGTTTTGAGATGGCGGAGCACATCGACTTCGGAGGTGTTCGTGGCTTCGGCGGTAAGAATTTTGAGCGCAGCGTACCGGCCTGAGGTTAGGTCTTTCACAAGCCAGACAGTGGCATAGGAACCATAGCCGAGTTTGTTGACGACCCGGTAACGTTCGTTTAAAATATCGTCGATATGGACGGGATGATACCCGCCTTTGCGGTAGAGGTTGGCCTGTTCGCACAGAGGAAGGTCAACGTAGAAAAAATGGAGGCGTTCAGGTTGGATGATCGGCATTTCTTGATGCTTGGTGGTTATTTACATAAAGTTTGCTATGGAGATCTCAGAAAGAAGATCGTGTCCAGGCCTGAACACACAGAAGGAACAACTGTCTTCTGATCATAGTGAAACTGGATGAGTTGCAGTGAGTCTAAGTCGTGCTTTGTAATCCATGGCCCCTCGTGAACTTGCGAACAATAGCAGCAAGACGCAACAACGTCACGGATTTCTATACACGCATGTAACTCACCAGCCAAGCGTGCGAGGATTGTAGTCCACAAATAGATTGATTATTATCGGCAAGCAGTGTCTTTTTTCTGTGAAATGGTAACATGACTCGATGTATGTTACAAGGAAGTGGTGTGGTGAGAGGGTTCGAAGGTTGGGATTACTATTAGAAACACCACAAGATCGCTAGAATTGCAATCGTCTTGTTAGTATTGGAGGATGGACAGAGGTGTGCAAGAGGTTTTGGCGAATCCAGGCACCGGCGAGGTTGCTGTTGATCATTGTTGGCCTCTCAGATATGTTTCCCTAACATAATAACCCTATCTAATTCAGATAGGTTATTGACGACGACAAGTGCTGCCTGCCAAGGTGGTGTGCAGTTTAATTATTATGCAACATACTGTATTACGATCAGGTAAACATACTTAGTCTTGGCGTGCCGCACGCTCGGCATTAACTCAGTTCGACGTGCGTTTGGCACTCGTCTGATCGGAACTACATGTTGACCACAAGCAGACCTTTATATAGAAGGAACGATTGTCTTCCTTCTAATTATAAAAAGTCAGCCTATGGGAGACTAGTAGTGTCGCTCTGATATCCTTGTTTGGTGGGGGCCGTCAGCGCGAGGAAAAACAGAGCCTTTGCAGAGAATTGCCCATCCCCATCTATAAGTCGGAGAATCCATCCCAGTCGATTCAGTGTCCTCGAATATTCGCATTCACGTGCTGTGCCAGACTGCTGGTGCTATTCATGATTTCAAGGCGCATTTTGTCGAGCTCGCGTTTTGACGAGAGTGCATTTCTTCTACGCGAAGTACCTTCGCTGATTGGTGAGCTTAACAGGCGTAGCAAATTGTTCGAACTGCAACTGACAAATTCGCATTCTTGCCAGCGTTGACCGTCTCGCTGATGTTTGTACTACTTAGCGGATTTAATGTGGCAAATTCTAACGAGCAACGTGCTCACTCCTGGTCACCAGGATGTACGGAATCACGCTCGCCCAATATCTCTACTATCGCCACAACTTCCCTTTCGACAAGGGGTGTATAAAATATTTTGTGAGTGTCGAGTATGGCGTCATAACAACTTGAAACTTATAGTTGGTGTTCCGACTAGGTTTTGTTTTTGTTGTATGTGCTCTTTTGATTGATCCATATTCGAGTTTTCGCCCAACATGCCTATTGGGCCATAGTACAATCAATACCCTCCACATGTATGGTTCGACAGCTGATGAGTGGGAATTCCTAGTATCGTGTCATCATAATTCCTCTCCCACCTGCTTTAAGCTGTCTCAGTGGTAGCTATTTCTAGCTTTCTTTGAATCACGTATGGATGCTCACCCTTTCCGTCAGGCAATCAAATGTGAGTCTGTGTTGTGCTTCGTAATACGCAGAAGTGTCATCGAGATCATTATCATTATCAGATGACCCTGTTCCTCAACGTATGACTCTCTCCTCATAGTTCAGAGTCACAATGTGTTGATATCCTACTTATGCAGTTCGTTGTTCCATCCGTCGTCCAAAGGTAACGGCGCTCCAAGCACGCGGAAGTTTTTATACTGATTATAGCGGGTCTTTCAATGGTGAAGCTTTTATGCGTATCGAATATGGATAAGTAAGCGGAGACCCATATCTTCTATCTTTCTTATACTGATAGCGCATTCAAGTCAGTGGTAGGAACAAAATGATCAGTGGGATGATAGTAAGCCTTGCGATCATCTATATGACTGTCAGACTGATGCACTCCAAATAGTATACTTTAGCTGCTATTCAAATGAGTAAGTCAGAGAAAGCGTTATAATGACAATAAGCTATTTACACAGCCCATTTTAGTTATAGGATGTGGTCAGTCAGTTACCTCGAATTTCAGAATCGATCTGCCTTTTTAATCATGCCCCATTATGCAAACAGTTGTAATGGTTTTTTTGTGAGTGCGATGTTTATCGTATTGACCGAATGATTAAAAGCTGGTTTTGACAGACTATTCCCAACGCTGGTATCCCCCCCTATGGCGAGTGCTGAATATCATGATTTCGTTGAGACTCTTGTAATGATACTAATCTTCAGATGATACTTGGTGGACCGATCGCAGGCGTCATGGCAGATCTGCTTATATCCACTTCAATATATTTTTATCTGCGCCCGAATCGATTTGGCCTTAGGAGGTGTGCATGATGTCGACAAATTTCCAGTGCATCCATCTTATCATCCACAGAACCGAAACGTGGATAACCCGCTTAACTTCTGTTTCGATTAACATGGGCTGTCTAACCTGGTAAGTGAATATCACGGATATTGGCATGGGAGCTCATGTTGCTGTTGCAAGCGCACTGAGTATAATGGCGCTCATTATTGTGCGATTTTTTCTACTCGATGGATATTGGAACCAAGCTGATTGCACGCCTTTTGATATGGAGCAGTTTGTGGTCCCAGCGCTTGAACCTTTTGTCATAGCGATTGGTATGATTGTGACGCGATGTGAGTTTTCGCTTGTGTATGTATACCTTCTGAAATTGAGCTTTGGTCACCCACGCCGTCATAGGTCAAGTTCATTCTGTGCTGGCAGTGTAAGTCTTTGGGGAGCTTGAATGTGAGAGCTGATGTGTAACGTGTTGTCAGATTGAATGCAAGGAAACCGCTATGCAATGACCGGAATCCAGACCCGTACAGCACTATCCAACTACCAGAATTACCAACGATCCAGCTCGCCGAGATTTCCGCACCAACCATAAACGAACCTGCCTGTCGATCGCAAAATGAAACCGCAAGAGCCACTGCGCTCATATAAAAACGATCTCATGGGAGACCCTTTTGTGTAGTTGAACAATCTTCTGATGTATGTCATCCGAGATGTACCGAGGAGACTATGGAGATCTCTCGGCTCTGCGCGCAATCGTTAATTCTCCATATCAGGCATTCCGAGGACTTGATAGGAAACGGAGGATATGTAGGCGGAATGCAATGGATGAAAACAGCAAAATTTTCTGGCATATATTTCGCGCTTTCAATTAAATCGCCCCGCAATTAAATAAAATGGCACGCTCAGGTACCAAGTTTGATGTTCCACACTGGCACGCTGATGATGATCACCAAATTCCATTTATCCTCAAAATACAGTGACTAATGACCTGTGCAGATCAAACGCCAGAAGATCAATAACCGCGGGAGACCCGGAAAGACAGGCTTATGCTCTGATAGAGTACCTGCCACGAAGTATTGCGGTACATGAGGATCGTCGATGGTGAGGTCGCTGTACTTTGGGTGACGTATATCACCCGCGTCTTCTTTGGTGCAAGATACTTTTGATATCCTGGTCGGACCGATTCTCGGTCTCGAGAGAGTGCAAGAGCGTGTTTTTGGGTTGGAGGTCTGAAAGGAAATAACTTGAATGAACTTGTGCGCGTGCATCTGCATGAGTTGGCGTACTTACCTCCGTGAACGATCCGCCACGCCTTGCGCTACCATCTTCTTGGCCATATCTATGGGATATTGGTCGTCCTTCATGTCTGCTGGATGGTGTCCGCTAATTCTACTCAATCTTCGTCGCCGCCCCAAAACAGATCGAGTTCCGTAGCGAGGTGTGGTCCAAGCACCTCGATAACGAAGCATTGATGGGTGCCATTCGGTCCACGGGAAACTCGTCAAACACTTTGACAATAAACTCTCCCCCGGGTATGTCTGGCGATTCGGCCTGAGTTGGTTTCAACATAGAAATAACGGGGGCGTTCAGGTTGGGTAGTCGGCATTTCGTGATGTTTGGTGGTTATTTGCATGAGTCTGCGGTGGAAACTATGGGGGTCTCAGAAGGAGGATTGGATTGTGTCCCGGCCTGAACATATAGACGGAACCTGAACATAGAGAAACCAGATGAGTTGCAAGGCGTGCATTGTAATCCATAGCCCCTCGCGAACTTGCGAACACTAGCAGCAAGATGCAACAAAGTCACGGATTTCTGTACACGCATGTAACTCACCAGCGCCAAGCGTGCGAGGACTGTAGTCCACAAATAGATTGATCATTATCGGCGAGCAGCGTCTATTTTCTGTGAAATGGTATCATGAGTCGATGCACAAGGAGGTGCATCTAACAGGATGGCACAATCATGATAAATACTCAAGATATCATTAGCCGTCACTCCCAACTTCCAAGTCGTCAAGATGATGGAGGTATTGAATTATGGCCCGGTGTCTGATTCCAGGTCTGAATCTGGACGCAGTGACCTCTTGCATGGATAACACATGCAAAAACATAGATAATCACAGCACGGGACATCGTCATCTTCCACTGCTGTCGCCGCATGTGTTCGCTGAAAGGTCCAGTAAAGTAAAATGTAAAGTCTGAGCAAAGCGAGAAGCCGACTCATAGAGATGGAAAAACTCACATTGAACCCGTACGCAGCGGATACGTTGGCCGCCCGAGAAGTTGGCACGCGAGGAGGCCTAGGCGGTGGTTGCATATCGAGAGCATTTACAGGCGGCGCCGAGATGGGATAGGGCTCGATGGAGTGCATTTCACGAGCATTATTACGGTCTTGGCGAGGCCTTCTGTGCGCATATTGGTCAAGAGGTGAGAGCCGTGCCTAAAGACGGGCTAGTGGTTCAAAACGCGATGTGGGTGGGTGCAGTTCCTCAGCTGCGCGTTTTGGGATTGTTTGGCTTGCGGTCGGCTGCCAGCGTCATTGTGAATTAGAGATCTGTATATGTATGCTGTGGGTTGTAACCCTCCAAGCCAGCTCTGGTTATATTCTGTTGGCCAACGAAAATGAATGTCGTTAGCTGTGCGACATCGATATAAAATGAACGAAGCTTATGGATATTTGGGCGTGCGCACGGGCAGGAAGCTTGAAACCATAAGTTAATTTACTGCGAAGGAGAGGCAGGAGAGGCAAGCCTACGTTTAAATCAGAAGTGTCCCAAAAGTCCTCACATTGAGGTGGATGGCTTGAATTTAGTTGAGCCGGGGGAGGTGCTCCGGCGGCAGGTAACCGGGATGCAAGGACTTAGTATAAATGGAAAGCGGGGCGGGATAAACTCACATCTAGGCAGGATGAGGATAGCGAACCGGTGCTAGGTTTAGAGGTGCTCTATGGAAGAAAGGACGTCGGTCAATATGGGTACAATATATACGTATACAACACTCACTGGCTGTGGACTCAGAGGGCTTCCCGCCGCCGCAGTGAAAACGGGAGGCTAGACCATTTGTAAGACGGAGGGGAACGTGGCAAGGACAAAGGCTTTACTTACAATGACAGTACCTGAGTCCTCGAGCGGGGGGGGAGGGGAATACCAAAGGTAGATATTGCCCTTGATGTCTCCAGCGACAATGGACCGCCCATTGGGGGATCATGCAACCGAGACGCATGGGGATTCGTCTTGAGCTGGGAGTGAATCGCTGATCTGTTGTCGTGCACTCACGTCCCAAACGCGGATTGTACCATCTAGCCCTGCACTGGCTAGGCGTCTACCATCGTGGCTCAGCGCAGTCTGAGCAATGCCTCCCTTATGCCCCAGCATCGGTTGGACAACGTTCTGCCCAGTTGTGCTGTCCCATACCCGAATGAATCCCTCGTTGGATACGGTGATGATTGGTTTCTCGTCAAGGGTGAAAACAATCGACGTCGCCATCGGTGTGTGGGTGTTGGAAGGCCCGGCGGTTGTTTCGCCCATCAGCACATCAAAGACTCGCACATTCCCTTTCTCTGATTGCGACCCCGCTGCAATTCGCGTCCCATCGGGCGGGAATGACAGGCAGTACACTTCATCACCGAATCGCAGTCGTTCCCTTGTCATCCCCTCTCCCGTCTCTGCTGCCAGTAAGCTATGTTTATGCCCGCCGTTCCCGCGATCAACTGCCCGCACGGTGAAAAGGCCACATAAAGCCCGTCCGCCTCTCCTTCTTCATTTGTCCACACCATAGTCCTGCTCTCCAAATTCCATAAAAAAACCCTCCTTCTCCGACTCACTGCCAATGTCCGCTCATCAGGTGATATTGATACGCACCGCACCTCCCAATCGTGCTCCAGACCCTTCACCTCCTGCTTGCCACTCTCCACGTTCTATATCCGAACCGTCGTGTCGTCCGATCCGCTAACGATCCGCTTGTCATCCCTGAAGTATGCGATCGAGCGTACCCATCCAGTATGTCCCTTGAAAACCTTCTTCGGAAGACGGGATGGTCGGTTTTCACTATTCTGTGGAGCTGTTTGGATTGACATGGCCTAGCGCGTAAGTGGGCGTCTGGAGGTCAAGTGCGCTTACCTTGTTGTGAAAATGTGGCAACTCGGGACTGTAGTCTAGGTGCTTCTTTCTAGACGCTCGTACTTATTCGAATGATCGAGTTTCCTTTTTCAAAGGCATCCCTCAGTTCAAGTCGAATCGGTACATCGAATCCCCCGACTAGTTGCTATAACTAGCAACACTTCGATGTACTACCACAAAGACGCCTAATCCATTCAATTGAAGTTGAAGTCTTGTAATGTCGGTTAATCTGATGGTACGTATAAGTCAGTCAACTTCAATCAGAGCATAGAAGCCATGCATATACTGTGCGGCGCGTCAGCATCCTCAGGAGGAGGGCGTATCGTCAGCCTGAGGGCTACGCCACGCTAGGCTGCCCGAGACATTGAGGATGAATTCGGGTTCTGAGTCGACAACCCGGGGTTGTCTCTGTCCGCAGCTTCGCGTTGGTCTTGTGTACCCTATTACCCTGCACAGATCTCGTGTGCGTGCAATTCGTCTGTCGGTTGTGCCGTGAAGGGACCAGGGGTATGAACCTCGGGGATACGAACCAGCAGACGCGTTATAAACCAGGAAATTCATCGATGTAAATCGAACAGAGCCAACTCTTTCACGTGAATACCTTAGAAGAGTGTGAAAGTTCAAGTTGGAAGTCATCGTGATTCGTTGGGCGAAGGTCTCCTTGTTCCAATCAGTCTTGTAACCAGGAGAGAACGGTAATATTTCAATTGAAAAAGCGATCAAAAGTCGAGGAACACCTGGAAGTTGGAACGCGAACTGCGTTGTTTGGATCCAAGGCTGTTGCCAAACAAATCCACGTGTTTTGGCTCGATGCGGCTGTAACATCAA
>MU267992.1:8433-21584 GCA_021014935.1 Hygrophoropsis aurantiaca
GTCATATTACATTGCCATAAATGGATGTGGAATTGTTGGTCATAGCACAAAGCAGGCTAACTGTGAAATTACACCACGAACTGTACGGTGACGATCGTATGCAAATGGTTGATGGGGCGTGAGTGTCGCGCTCGCTCGAGGCTACTATACTCACGTCCAACCTTGCCTATGATCGATGGTCGGTTCAAGCAGCCAAGAAAGTTCAAGGGCTCGGAGCACTGGCAGCATCATCCCGATTTACCCGAAACAAGTTGAACTTTGTCTAGCTCTCGAGAAGTCTGAAAAACATATGGATTCCCTTCATGCACTGAATGGCTATCTATGATATCTGCAGAAGGCCTCCGGCCCTGCGGGCTTGCACAGCGCAAACTCTACTATGCATTGGCTCGAAGCACCTTTGGGAAGAGTCCGTTTGGTTGAAGATGTTGCCAGCGAGTAAAATATTCGGACTATTGGCCGGTGCTACCTCAGCTGATTGATCTATGACCGACGACCGTACAGGAGTTAGTGATCGTCCAACTTAACCTGGATGCCAGTGGATGATGGTTGCTTTCATGTACATCACGCGTTGTCACAGTGCGGAAGGAGATCTCACCTGCGCAAGTCTGGGCCCAACTTCTATATCACGATGCACCATTATGACCCCATCGTCATGATGGGTCTCACTGTGGGTGTGAATGCCGCGTAGACTCGTGGAGATCGATCTGGCTATATGTATTATAGCCAATAGTATATCCTGTCTCTTCTACAGGTTGGTTTCCGTGTCGCCAAATAACTCCTTTTCCAAAGGGATAATGCATTCCCCTCACGCTCGCTTTCTGTTTCGCAAACCCTCAAGCTCTGAGCAACATTCTTCAGCCGTCATAGGCTATGTCAAGTCCCCCAAGGTTCCTTTTGAAACTCCTCGTAGCTATGGTGGGTGTAAGCTATCTTCTCCTAGTAGAAATTACTTATTCTTGATAGTGGAACCCGAAGCATTATCCACTAGTTCAAAAGGGAGAGAAATGGAACAGATATCAACCCTGGCATCTCCTCGGCGGCGAAGTAAATCGCATTGGACGGGGAAAGATTTCCTAGGGACCTGCCCGATCTTAGTTGAAGCTTCTTCTGAAGAATATTCCATTCAAATGGTGTCCACTTTGACAATCAACCTTGATATCGAAGTAGTCTCATCCACATCTTTGACGACACCTTTGACGGAATCGTCTCTCTCTGCGACACGCAGCCGGGTCCTGCCAACCGGCCCCGGACCCCAATCCTTGATATCCTCAAATGTTAGAAACTCATATTCAACGTCTTCGTACACTCCTCCCACTGCCGGTTCCCTTACTTCTGGTACACCTACATCCTCTGGCCCTGCTCAAGCTTTATGCGATGGACTTTTGGGGCTTGGCATTGGTTGTCCGCCGATATCCACGACTACGACATATAGTTCATCATTCAGTTCGAACACCGAGCGTACCGAAACTCACAAGTCAAGGACCACACAGAGCTTAGTCAATGTCCACGAATCATTGCCGTCAAATTTCACCCCTCAATCTTCCCCACCGACTTCTTCACAGCTGTTTACAATGCCGACTCCTACACCACTACCGTCGAACACTTCATCGGCTACGACTTCACCCGTATCTCAGCCACTGTCGCCTGCCAAAGCAGGCAACCAACCGAAACGCCCTGATATCTCTACGATATTAATCGGGTGTGCAGTGGCTGGGATAGTCCTCCTTGTTGCTCTGTTCTCATTTCTTATGTGGCGTCGACGGAGGGCGAGGGGGAAGATCATACCGTTCCGATACCAAGACCTTCCGGGTCCACCATCCACCTCACCGGGAACCCGGGAAAAGCATAGGGCAAACATGGCGCATTTACTTACGGGGAGCCTGCGAGCCAGCGCTTCCTCATCATTTATTCAGTACCCCGATGTGAACGATGACCAAGAGTCTTCGCCGCGAATGTCTTTCGCGGGCGATATAGCTTCTGTCCTCGCGAGCCCTGGCAGAGCCACGGAGAAAGTTTATTCGCCAAACATAAAGCACCCTGAACCCACTTATACCGACTCCCGCGAAGTTAGTCGGGATCCGTGGTTCAGCCAAGTTGTGGTTCAGGACAAAGAACCGTCTATTACGAGCGAATTTCTTCCCCCGTATCCTCGTTCGAATAAATCTGTTTCCTGACACTCGCGGGTCGAGGATATGTACTACGTAGTTGGGACATTTTCTATCATTATTTAAAGTATTCATAGATTCGTTCTTGCTGCGGTGAACCGCATTTACTAGCTAGCACACAATTGCAAGTGGGATCACGTCGGGTTCCTTTTAGCTTTGAAAGCACCAAGATTTATCGCAGCAAAGGAATATATTTTTCCAAGGCTTAACGATAACATACAAACAAGACGACATAACAAAGAAAACAGGTAAAAGCTACAGCAAGTATCAAGAGCAGTAATGGCTACAGTGGGAGATATAGGAAAACGAGATCCGAGATATTGCAATGGATATGTGACAAAGGACAGCGGACGGAACCCGTCCGCCTTATTAAATCAGATGTACGTTCACATGCAAGAGATAGTATCCGAATGAATGATGATGAGCAGAAAAAAAAAGGAACGGGGTATTGAATGGGTATATCAGAGCTCGTGAGTCATTGCGCTGTATGAGAAGCCAAAGGAGGCAGCGGTATTGTGATCCATATCTATGCCGTTGAATGAGCTATCAAAGATGCCATCCAGGTTCATGGGATAGTTCGCGAGATGCGCAGCGGCGTGGTCAACTTCGCCACAGCCAGATCGGTGATGCGACGTCATCGCATCAAGATCCAGGCCTTCTGGGAAGAAGTCATTGGCGGGCGCGGTAAGCACGGATGCCATATCCTTCCACATGTCACTAGACACGCCGGCGTGACGAGCGTGAGGTGCGAGGAGAGGAAGTGACAAGTCTGAGCGTGCGGGAGAACCTGAGTATGACGATGATGGCTGCGAATTGGCAAACTCAGACGAAAGCCAAGCGGGTGGACTGGTATGCATGTAATTAGGCACGTTGGGGTCGCAGCCGTGAGAAGTGACGTCGAGCGAGAAATTATTTGAGGTTATATTGTCGAGGGGAGAAATATTGAAATCGGTGGGCGAATGCGCATTAGGTGGAAGAGAAGTAAACAGGTCGTTATAGTTCTGGAGCAGAAAGTCAGCATGCGTCTTAAGCTATGGTAGTTAGAGACTTACATAATGAGGTTCGTTCTGAGGAACAGAGAAAGAGAAATTGGAGTCAAGGAATGATGGTTCAAATAGGCTTGCATCGACTTCCGGAAGAGACGAGTCATCCCGTTGCAAATAAGGTGCAGGCGTCATAGATCCCCAAGACTGGCTGCCGATCGCTTGCGCACTGGATGCCCTTCTTTGGCCCCAAGTAGATCGGGCGGAGCGAGAGATATTCCCAACCGGCGATACCGATCGGGCATCCGCAAAGAACGATATGGATGGGAGTGCAATCGGACCATAGCGAGCATCGGGAAGGGGTACAGACGACGATCGACGGTTGGCACGAATTGGCATGGGCGCAGCAAACATCGGAGGCGCTGCGGTCGGAGCCCTCATCTTTTCGTCAAGTTCGCGAATGGCTGCAGCCAATTCCTCGCCCTTTTTCCCTTCGAGGAGGAGCTGAGCGACTTCCTCGCAACGGCGTTCGTCCTCGGCAGTGATCGCCGCTTTTCCCTTCTTTTTCGGCTTGTTCTTTTTGTGAACCGGTCGGAAACGATATTCAGGATAAGCCTCCTTGTGCGCTGCTTTTTCCTGCTTAGCTTTGATCTCCCAGACGCGTTTCTGCTCCAAGGGAAGTGAACGCCAGCAATTGCCTACGTCGATCATTAATTATCCGTCACGTGACAATGATCGGACGGGACATACCGATGACTTTGGAAAGCGAGCCATGGTTGTTATCAAATCTACCTGGTATATGTTCTTGACGAACGAAATTTGCGCGGAACAGCATGAAAGCATTCGGAGGTCGTGGGATGTAGCCCTGAGATAGGCGTTTGTGCGGCGGAACCCGTTTGCGGGTTGGGCCTGATGAAATATTTTCTGAAGGAGGGAATAGCTGAGACTCGATATCGGATGGCTCAGGCGTCGATGGGCGCGATGGTTGATCGGGTTCAGAATATGATACTGGAGTTACATTAGGCGCGAACGTTACAGGTCGTGGCGACTGCGAAGCAATTCCATAGATTCCAGGTCTGACAGGATGAGATCCAGCTAATAAACCGTTGAGCTGCCAGTAAAAAAAGATATGGGATATGATTGATATACTTACTGATTGCGAAGGAAGAGCGTCTTCTATGGGATAGGCGGGGTGCAGGAGGCATATCTATAACAGTGAGAGTATAATGCGATGCGGAGGTGTCGGAAGCTCCCTAATGCAGGAGACAAAAGAGATGGGGGGAGACAAATAGCTCTATTGTTCGAGCGTTTCCTTTTATCGATTCGCCTGGGAACCCGTAATCTCTTCCAATCTCACAGGCGAGGAAAATACGGGGGAGGAAGAGAAGGCGTCTAATTCGATGGCTGCATATGTAGGACCCCGCGACACTGCCATAATTGCTTTTGGGGTTATATTTAGGGCATCCTGGTGCATTTTGGTGATGGGAAATTCGGTTCGGGTATGTGTGGCGTATGAGATGTCGAAGCCGGCGGTGTCAGTCCCTGGGGTCCTTGGTATGGAAGTCAGACCCTTTTTATCCAGTCCCTTGTACTCAAAACAGGATGTTAGCTTTACTCTTCCAAGTTTGGTCTGTCTTGTGTACTTCCATCCATCTGCTCGTCAGAACACGAGGACAAAGTATCGTGGCGCCGAAGTCGAGCAAATTCCCCTCCAAACATCGTGGGCTGTTCCTCTCGCTGGGTATCATCATCAGAGATGCGGTTTCATCAGTTTATAACCGCCACCCAAGTCACTTGCAGTACGTTCGCTCACACAAGGAGAAGATATGTTGCGCGACCTTGTTCGACACGCTACGCCGCGTATTTGCCGACAGGTTCAGGGAAAACATGACAGGCCGCCGGTGCCCAAATGAAATCAACGGCACTTTCGTGATCCAGGCCAGTCACCACCGCCGGCGCTCGTAAGGCGATCGACTCGAATGCTGATCAGGATCGCGCTGATATTTTGATCATCCCTGCCCCAACGGTCTTGATACTGTTACGCTGGAGCTGACATACGATTCGACGGTCAGTACAAACACAACCTTCACTAAGCCAGCTAGACTCCAATGCGCTCCGGGTGAGCAGTTTCACCCCGAAGACATCTCCGGTCCCGAATATTTGGTCGAATATATGGGACAGCGCTTCGTCATTCCTCATATCAGTTGGATCTAAAATCCTAATTTCTTAGGCTCTCGGACTCCTCGCAACGCAAGGACTAGAGTCGCAACGCCTCCATACGTAGTAAGTAATTATGCCAATATGTCGCCTTCCCTTTGTTCTGCAAATAGGACACTACGGTTCTCGGTTTCGTCAATTTCGGTCGTCTGGATACCGTATCGTACGAGCGTCGAAGTTACGAGGTAATATATTGTAATTTATCCTTCCGAGAAGGCTGAAGCGCTCAAGATTTGGAGCAACCTTCAAGTTGCAACCCTGTTCCCTCCTGTTCCGCCTCCATGCTATATCCTGCCAGTCCCATTACATCATATCGCCTCCGATTATCTCTTCGCTTTTTGCTTTCGTGTTTCAATCATGTCCTAATTGACACTAATCAAGACGCCACGGAGCCGTTCACCCATATCCATCAAACGATCCCCCGAAATTATCAGACCGGCAAAGGATCGTACGAGAAATAAGCAGGCTTGGGCGTACTGTTCTCATATAATATGTCGACTGCCATGGATATACGATATATACGAGGACCAGCCACTGCAGACTGGAACTGCTCCGTGATTCAAAGTATTCAAAGTAACGATAAGTAAAAGTATGGTATATTGACAGATAAACAGTAGTGTATCAACCAGGCATTACTTGTGAGACATCACTTACGATAGCCCCAAGAACGAAAATCAAAATAATAAGATGACAACAAGAAAAAACATCGCGGCTTATATCAGAGATGATATGCACCACAGCACCCATACCAATCCCATGAGCCCAACGCTCGAGGGCGTTCGGAATTGCAGGCCGGCGCCATCGACCAGAGGAGCGGCTTGTCCAATCGTGTAGTTGAGGCAATCTAGTAACGTCGTATCGATCCCCGAAGGAAGTGGCGAATCGGGCGCATTATCATCGCTGCTCAATGTTGCTGAGTTGTTATAACCGTCAAGTGTCAACACGACAGTGCTGGAGCGATAATATTGAATGGCCTGCTCTGGTTGGGGAACTCCTGGGGCGGATGCGTTGAATGGCTGCGGCGTGGTTGAACTCGAGGATGCCAGCGAAGAAGAGCAGTTCCCGTCGACGGAAGTTATCAGTGATGAAACGGTACTGTTATCTGCAAGAAGATGAAACGTTGTGTTGGTGCCGCTCGAAATGAAGGTTGCCTCCGCCATCGGACCTCCCAAACGGCTCGTGTTGAATGAATCGCCATACTAAATTTCAGGCAAATAAAGTCAGGTACGTAGAATATGTAGTTAAAAATATCGCTCACCTCATGGTCGACGAGATATGATCCAGAGCCACCGATAGCACTACCCCAGATAACCGGCCAAAACCAGAACGGAAAACCGCGTCCTGCGACACCACGACCGGTAACACCAGGATATCCACTTCCGTATTGTCTATATCATTGTTTCATTATCGCTCACAAACGCGGTGTTGATCCCATTGGCATCACTGACCTTGATCCGTAAACTTGATCCCTGGTTGCCCCACCAGCACTGCGGCCAGCAAATAGTTGTCCGCTCGGGATTGTGACTGGGTTTCCGCCTCCCCTTCCATACGCTGTCGCAGACGATTTACTGCCCGAACTTCCCGAAAGTGGCACAGATGTTTGTTTTCCTGAGCTTCCGCTGCTTCCGCCTGAGCTTCCACCTTTGCTTCCCCCGCTGCTTCCCGACTTCCCGCCACTGCTGCTGCCGCCTTTGCTTCCGCCACCACCACCACCTTTCCGGCGCCCGATATTCTGGATGTTGGTGGAGATGAAAGGAATGTGCATGCTTGCGAAGTGCTGGAGTGCGGGTGATTTGTGAAGGTCAGAGCGGTTGGGCTTGTTGCGGCTTTTTATATGGCTGGCATATTATGGATGGCGTCGGTTCCTCAAAAGCTGTGTGCCGAAATATGTGGCGAAGCACTGTAAACTCAGCAAAGGGGACAAAGAGCCGTCCAGTGGATGCCACTCATACTCTGGCATCAGAATTCTGGAAGGATAGCGCCAGCGGGGCCTCATTTATCTTTAGACTTCAGCTAAAGTTTATAGATTACGAGAAGGTGCAGTGCACTCTTGACATGTCACGCGTGCCAGGCGTACTTACCGGTCATCGATCGTCATCAGGAGTCAGGGCACTAACTTGAAGGCGGTGTAAATATGTGGTATGAACTGGTATAAATCCAGCGCAGAATGTAGGTTGGGAATACTAGTCGGCTCAGCACAACTCAGCACTAAGTATCTGGGGCTAAAGCGTTGACATTTTGCAGCACTAACAGGAATGTAGCTTCAAAACGGGACCAATTCAGCTATGCACTCGTTCAATCTTTCGGATTCGTGAAAATTACTTGAGCAAGGACACGTCGTGCATGATTTAATAGCCATTACGACGCTAACTTACAGTAATGCATCATGCTTCGGTGCGTCCACTTACCTTTCGTGTTGGAAAGCTTGAAATCATAACTATATTGAGAAGCTTTTGATCCCAAGGCTATGAAATAGGTTTTCTCAAGGTTTTCTATTACTTCGCCACCGTCAAAAAATCACATACGGCCGTTATCGATTCTGATTCTCTTCACCCACCCAGGTTATCCCACGTAAGTTGGCTTACTCCATATGCATGTTGCTTCAACTGGGTAACCTGGTATTCACAATTTTTCCGATTCCCTATCAAAGGAAGCAACATGTTTCGGGCCGCGAAAAATGCTCGTGAACCACATAGCATACTCTGGGCCCAGTTTAGCGCAGGGTACTCGAGGAGTCGAGGTATCGTGGTGTGTGGTCTCACAATGCATCGTGCTCCGGAACTATTCAGGCACGTCAAATGTTATAAGGTCCCTAGGTCTTCTCTTACCTTGAACGTGAGTGATACGGACTGATTCATTCCGCTTCTACACGCACTTGGTGTTTTCTTCAACTATGCTCGATCCACTGGAAAACATGGACCTGCTTCAATGCACTTTGGCGATGTGCTCCTACTTCGTGGATAATACAGCAATCGATTGGATCCACCCATTAATAAGGTGCCCGGATCCCATGAGAATCGTGTATCAGCGGTGGATGTTGAACATTGAATCTTCAAAAATGCAACAGGCGTCAGTAAGTTCAGGTGGGGGTGCTTAAGAACATTGGGCGCTTATATTAAAGTTATGTGCTTAAGCTCGAATTGGAGTTACACAAGTAAAACACAAATAAATATTTATTATCCATAAACGCGGTTCTGTGCTAATTGGTTGGAGGCGGGCTGGAGAATGAATCTAATTGAGAGGATCTTTCATCCACCCAAGTCCTTCGATCGACCATGAAAATCATTGATATCCCGTCCTCTCCGGATTTACCTCCTGCGAAACGAACCCGGAGTCGCAGTCGCCAGCCAGTTGTCCCTAAAAAGCAAGCTCGACCAGCACCAAAAACACATACTATTGAAGAAGTCATTGAAATCAGTGACTCTGACGATAGTTTACCACCTCAACGCGTCTCACCCAAGAAGAGAAACGTCCCAGCACGAGTCAATTATAACCCTGAGCCCGGTCCGTCGAACGCAAACGCGCCTTTGTTTGGCCCCCCTTCAGGCAATTTATTAGAAGATCCTCTACCTGAGGTCGGTCCATCCGGGAGACGAGGTAGAGAGGTTTCTATACCACTCTTCTATCCCGGTGACGAAGAAAACGAATTCAATCCAGTCGCCGAAAACCACCCTCCCGTTGTACCGCCTCCCGCAATACCTGTGGTAGAGGAACCTCCGGTGGCACCAGAACCAGTTCAAGCGGAAGAACCGCAACCTATTCTACCCGCAGTTGATCCGATAGATGCTTACGTTGCACGAGTCATCGAGATTGTACCAGATGTACAACCAGGACATGTTCTGACTCTCATCGAACAGTATCACGCCACTCACCCGGAAAATGTTGTTGAATTGGTATTGCACGCTCTTCTTGAGGGGCCGCCATATCCCAAGGTCGATAATAAGGGTAAACGGAAGAGAGTAGAGGGTGAAGAGGATGGCGTCGTTCGCGGCCAGCCGAAACCGAAACTCGATTATGCACAAAAGGACAGGGAGTACAAAGGCGGACCCCATTATACTGACATGGCATTGGTAATTATTTCTTTCATTCGCTTTATCACGGCATGTCTCAAATGGCGATGATGATGCTGCAGGAACAACTTCTCATAGATTTCCCGTACATCCCGAAACCACATGTTCGCTCACGGCTGTTGCAAAACAATGGCTTTTACGCACCAACGCATTTCCTTCTTGCGGCGGATCAGAAAGCTGCAAAACCGCCTTATAAGACGAAGTCAACCCCGTCACGCCCATCCGGAAAGGGCAAGGCACGACACGACCCGGAATTCGACGCCGAACGACAATGGCTTGTCTTGAAGCTGCAAGAAGACGGTGCATCGAACCCCAACGCCGGAGAAGTTCCTGCCCAAGTGGGTGAACAGGAAGCCGAAGATGAAGACGATGGTATTGAGTGCGGTTGCTGCTTTGCATCATATCCTTTTGTTCGTGGATCACTCAAAATTTTGACAATGATCTTATTTTCCGCCTCCCCTAGGACAAGATGGTTCAGTGTCCGGATGCGCACCTCTTTTGCAACACATGCATGACTTCCTATGCTTCGAATCTCCTGGGAGAGCACAATCCCAACATTGTGTGTATGGACCAGTCAGGATGCAAGTTACCGTTCCCGGAATGCGAACTTGAGAGATTCCTCTCGTCCAAGCTTCTGGAACTATATCACCGCGTGAAGCAGCGCAAAGAAATCGAGGCAGCGGGCCTCGAAAACCTCGAAGAATGTCCGTTCTGCGAATACAAATGCGTTATTGAGAACGAGATGGAGAAGCTCTTTCGATGTGAGAACGCCGATTGCGGCGCGGTCAGCTGTAGGCAGTGTAAAAAGCTGGTAGGTCCTTATTTTGTACGCATATATGCCGGTTTTGACGACGAATGGGTAACCAGGATCACTTGCCCAAGAGTTGCAAAGGCGAGTTGGTCTAAGAAAACGTGAAAAATATAGCTGATTGTTTTGTGCAGAGATGGAGGAAGATAAACATCTGGATGCTCAACATGTAGTCGAAGAAGCAATGAGTACGCCTATAACTATTTCATATCTCCATGTCGCCTTATCAACAATTCATCTCGCCAGCTCGTGCACTGATGCGAAACTGTCCAAAATGCCAAAAAGGTATGTTTCCAGCTTCTCGATGTCTATATGTTCCAAGAAATATTGTCCTCCAGCGTTCATTAAGGAAAACGGGGTACGTGATGTCCACAGCGAGGCTATTTCGGCGCTAACGTTTGCTTTATCGTAGTGCAATAAGATGACTTGTCCAAACTGCCATACGTTATCGTGCTATATCTGTCGCCAAGTTATTCATGGCTACGAACACTTCAACCACGCAAGTGTCTCGCATATTCATTTATTTGGTCACTTCTGACTCACTTTTATTCGTTAGGCACCCCCCTATAACGGCCCCAGCGATAACTCTAAATGTCAGCTCTGGGACGCTGTCGAACAGCGCCACGCAGAGGAGGTAATTTATGTCAAGCTTCGCTAACATTCGAGGAGAGGTTTTGACGTCACGGTACAGGTAACCGAAGCGGCGAAGCGTGCACTCGAAGAATTCAAACGAGATCATCCAGACCTCGATCCCAATAATATCAAAGTCGATCTTCCCCCTCCTGCCCCCGCCGCGGCGCCTCACCCTCGGATGGGCATGGGGCCGCACATGCACCATCATGCCCACGATGTTTTCCACCGGGGACACATGATGGACGCTGCTGCTCGCGCTCAAGTGGCGGCCGAAAACCAAAGAATGCTCCAGCAGCGACAGCATCAGCTGGTAGTTTGGCAACAAGCACAAGCACAACGGGCACAAGAGGCGCTAGTCGCTCGACTGAGGCAACCGCAACTTGTCGCTGCCCCACCACCGATTCCGGTCGCCCCAGTTCGCAGACGCCGTGGCAGGCGGTGAACGTTTGCCAAGGATTGCTGTTAAAATCTTTAACTGGATTGTTTATATTAGTACACAAGTACAGTATCATACCACTATACCTTCGTATGTGCTTTAACGATATGTGAAGTTTCGAACCTAATGTCACCAGTATTTTGTCATGTTCCAAATCACACTGTTCATGCGTGCCCCACCCTGGCGAGCATTTGTGTATTCCAAACGTCATGACTATAAGGGTAGGTATGGTCTTGTATTTCCGAGCCCTTTCCTCAGATAAGAATTGACCTTGGCCCATAATGGCGCATATCTCGACCGGTCCTCCCGTCGATCTGACGTCTGCATCTGCCACGCGTAAACGCGAAACAGTGGCCCAAAAATATCACCGAGGATCCGAGCTACAGCAGCTGGCTCCTCGATGATCGAGTTTCCTAGGTCAAGCATTTGGATCTTGTTGTTAGGTACCAGGCCAATCGGGGTGAAGTTGAGTTGCGTTGCGTCCATGCTCAAAGACAAGGTGTGTAAGCGGGGGCAAGCACGAAGGAGATACGCGAGACCCCTGAATGTGGTTGCGGGTGCGCGACGCCACCCGTTGCGGCGGTTTAAAACCAACTCGTCAAGATGTGGCCAAGGAGCTGCCATTTCCATTAAGTCGCTGTCGTTCAGGTCAAATGAGCATATGTCCATGACTCGGATATTTACACAACACAGACTGGAACAGGGGAAGAGTTGTCGGAGCGTTGTAACGTCGAGAGCGCCTTTAAAGTCTTCTGGTTCCCGCTGGCAAGTGACTTGTGTTCTGATGTGTGTCAGACTACTATGTCAAGGTTGGGTGGATATCAAGGAGAAAAGATGCTCCCAGCCTGACCGTGGATAATATTGGTCAATCAGCTGGAGTTCGACTGTTTCGAGTGGCATCTGTGCGGAACGAAAGAGTGAAGTGACAGATTCGATTGTCCAAGTACTGATCGTCAATTTTTGTACGTTTCTAAGCCCGTTGTTGGCAACCGTTTTTGATATTGGCTCTTCATAGGTATCCTAGTAAAGCCTTGAGTTTTGGCAAGTGTGCAAGACGCCGAAGAGCAGACTCATCGATCAGACAGCAATGAAGAGATTCCAGTCCATCACAGGAGCGAAATTCTATCGCCTGCGAGATGGCGGTGATATCCTCTGAAGGGTGACACTGGCGATCCGTTCGATCCACATGGAGATGAGATGATGGGAATGCGGCAAGACACTGGCAAAGCAAAAGCGAAGGCGAAGATTGGACCAAGAAGATTATCTTTAGTGTTATTGAGCGTGCTTCCACTGCGTTACCCAGTGGAAGCACGCTCAATAACACTAAAGATAATGGGTTGAGGTAACCCTTTGCCTGCCATTGCGGCGTAGCACGCGTGAACGACGCACTGTTGGTTGATCTACTCCTGCGTGAAATCAGGCAGTTGCTGGATTGCACCCAACAGATAGGCTATCGTCTGGGCGCGAGAACACCGTGACGATCGAGGATTCTGGATTAGCATTAGCGATACTCTGAGACAGCGCCGTCTCTGCGACCAATAATACTATTGACAGCTCGTTGAGCCCATTCTTTTGGATAGCTAGGTCGTCTTTCGTCGTGGTAAGTTAGTACAGATTGGGTTTGTAAGCGGTAACGAGCTGGCGTGTGAATTTGAACAAGGCAGGTGAAGTCGGCAAACGTCTTATCGCAATATTATACACTGTAATATGAACCAGCGCACAGGTGTGAAGAGAAAAAATCCCAAAGTCACGGTCAGGACTCGGTGAGGTTGGCAGGAGTTAACTTACCAGAAGTTTGTCATAACACGGATCACTGAGCCCACTGAAGACGACTCCGTT